>JAHWXV010139773.1:0-19667 GCA_024586415.1 Phrixothrix hirtus
TCCTCCATCATGACAATGCCAGCTCCCACACAGCACGTCGAACAATTGATTATTTGAAGGAGAAAAACATCGAATTAATGTCTCATTGCCCCTATTCATCTGATTTATATATAACAAGAATAAAGTGGTACTTCCGGTTTTCCGATTTTAGTGAAATTATTGGGATCGCGTATGACGATGGATAGAAACTCAAATACAAAATTTTGTTTTTCTAGGACTTATGGTTTTTGAGTTATCGTGTTTATAGACACACACACACATAGACACAGACCAATTTTCAAAAACATGATTTTCGTACTGAGGGGACCCGAAAACGTGAATATCCACTAAAATTTCGACATCGAAAATTTTGGTCCAAAACAATACTTTCTCTTTTACCTATAATTCATATAGGGTAAGAGAAAGTAAATAATTACTGTCGTCTGGTTAAAAGCGACCTCTGTAGCATTTCGAATGAATACAAAGATTAATTATAAAAGGAACGAAATGAAGGGATGAAACATTTATCGTGATTAAATTTGAAGTAAAGAACAAGTCAGATGCAAAATCGACATTTTATAATAATTTAATCAAGAAAAATGGAAGCAACGTTGAAAAATTGTTTTGAAATGCAATTCGAAAACTTTCGAGAATTTACGGAATTTAAAAATCAAATAATGAATAGAGCAATTGATTATTGTAATTAAGTATTACGTTTTGAGAGATTTAATAAATATATAAAAGATTTTTAGTAAAATGAAATTATTCAAATAGATGATAATTTTGAGCATAGAATAGAACGTTCTGTGGAGTTATAAAAATAGATTTATGTGGGATAATAGATAATCGTATAATTATTAAAATGAAGATAAATATCTAATGTAAAATCCAAAGAATAATTTTTAATTATGGAAACAGAATAATTAATTAATTAAAACAATTTTTTTTTGGTAAAACTGTGTATCTTTAATAAAAATTAAACGTTTCGAATAATAACTGTGAAAGTTTCCAGAATAATTAAAGTTACATAATTTTTATAAAAAATGTAGCGAACCTTCTTACAGATTTAGTGAATTTTAACAAACTTAAAAGTTCATACAATACGGAAATAAACACAACTCATGTTTATCATAGACAGTGCTTGCGCTTTAATATAATGTGGAAACTCTAGTAGTTTGGCGTATATGATCGCCTCATAGTCGCCTCGCGTTAGCTATTTCTTTTTTGAAGTATAACAGTTAAATAAATGAAGCTCAGGTAAAAAATACTTGTATTTGAAATACTGAATAATACACTGGAAATTTCTTGAAAGGAAATAAGTGATAATACCAACAACTTCGACGACCAGCACAAGCAGTTCATCAAGGATAGTCAACTCGTATACATAGAATAATCCTACAGCATGACAACACACAAAAACAGTTATATTCACCGAACAGATTTCTACTCATTCCAAATGCTTATAAAGCGCGAATTAATAATTCTTAGTCGAGGGGGCGTTGTTATAAATGGCTGCATTGTTCCCAGTAAATTAAAATTTACTTTGAGTGGAATAACTTGGTTTGCACTTATCACTCAAAGATAGAAACCAATGACCTCAAAGTTTGTTTACCTAAAATTTTAGAATACACTTTTGTTTTCCTTCCAGTAAAATTAATATATAATAAATTTCGACCAATCCACCTCATTGTTTTTAAAGTGAAAAATCCGGTTAACACTAATTGAATTCGCGTCATTTTGCCGCACACGGCTTGCGGCAGGTTAGAAGCATCATTCTGCATCCGCTGACTTCTGGCGCTGGCATAAAACCACCTACTATCAACGCGTTGATTTCCGCATTGAGGTGTGGGTATTCTAAAAATAGAGCAGAAAAAACATTACTTACAAAGTCAGATCAAATATTTTGTGAAATTTTTAATTATTTTGCTGAACATATCAAGTTGCAAAGCGCTTTGGCTAAATCTTTAGCCATATTTGACGCGTAGTTTAAATTTAACAGTAAATTATGTTTTAGTGTACTTAGGAATCTTTCACTATTCTACAACTTAGAATCAAAAAATTTGATTTTCTGCCGTTGTAAAAATGTTGCAGAAAGTTTTCGGTAATTCGAGTGTGTGAAGAAACACTGCCGTAGAACAACACAGAGTGAATGATTGAGTTATCTTTTAACTGAAAATAGTGAATATTTAAATTACAGGCAGCTCAACTAGATGGGTAAAATTCCAGGATGACAAAACGTTATTTAATTTTCCACAAATCGACCAAAGCCGATATATCTCGTAAAAAAACGAGGATAAATCAGAAAACTTTGTTAGGGAAATTCTCATAAAACGATGTTTATCGAAAACATTACCACACAACTAATGCGCTACTAGTATTTTTCCATCAAATTGGTTGGGAAACACCTTAAAAATGTATCATAATACTTATGCAATAACACTTAATGAAAATACTAAAAGTTTTTATCATTAATAATTTCAATGAAAGATTCACTTGCTGTACAGAAAATATATTACTCACTAAATATGATTCCTTCCGACTTTTTTATTCCCTAAATTGAAAACTTTTCTACAAATAAGGAGTAAATCGTATACTTTAAAAAAATACTATATATAGAGGGGATAACTGCATTTTATTGAGAGAGAGAGTATTAAAAATAACGTTATTTTAAAAACATGTTTCTTTGTCAGGCTACGAACTTTTCAAATTCGTAGATTAAGACCGATTATCTTAATATGATGGATTTTAATCAATTATTAAATAAGAAAGTATCTCACTGGCAGGTGGCAGAAAGGGCTGCCATATATCTTAACGAACGAAACCCAATAATATAGTGCTATAAAATACATCCAGGTGAAACAACTTTTAATAATTTATTTAAAGGTATCACAAAATCCGACACTGGATTTGCACTTTTTATACAGTCTAATATTTAGGTAACAGTAAAGGTTTCTACCGCCACCTTTGTTGTGTATTCTTTCTGTGGCTATTCAAACTATCGCAACTTTACCGAAAGTAAAGGAATTATCGAAGATTCAACTGCTTAACCTTTCAAGCACTTATAATTACTCTATGCACACAACAACTCGATGATTACGTTTTCATTAATTAAGGTATATCTAGACCAGATATTAATTATTTTACTATTGAAAGGAATATTTTGTATCACGCCTTGTGCCTTGAGCAGTACAATTTTCAATTGAAGTCACGATTATTATTTAAAACAGCTTTTTATTACATTTATTATTATCATTATTAAGCAAACTTTCGATCGTGGTATCCTTTAAGCCTGTAGAATAAAACTGTATTAAAAATTCTGCTCTATTTTAAATAATTACGTTATTTAAGGTATATTTTATTCCGATTTATTATTTATTGTTACCTACACCCTTGAATAGAACAATGTAAATATTTGCAACTGTTAGCCTTGTTTTATGTAGTCTTGTTACCATTTGAAATCCTAGCAATTTCAATAGTCAAATATTATAAATAGATAATTAAACAAAGGACAAAGATTAATACACCTTAGAAAATCAATTGTTTCAAATCAAATTTAAATAAATAGTAAATTATTAAATTATCTAGCAGAAGGATCTTTCATTTAAAGAATAGAGAGCTAATACAATGCAAATTAGTTAAGCAAATTTGCAGAAACTAATATTCATGCAAAGGTTAAAGTTGTAGATACTGTTATTCCAAATAGATAGGTAAATGCGTTTTTACAATATGTAGAGGGCAATTCTCCACGTAGTTGAAATCCAACTTAATGTTGTTAAAATAAAGAAACAAGCAATATCGTTATCCAGAGCTTCCTGAAATAAATTACAAGCTGAAGTAATAAAAAAATAATTCGACTTACGGAAACTTGGATCAAGAAATAAGTTATAAAATCAACAACTTCATTAAAACGGACTAGCTATTACTAACGTGGCCGAACTATTGTAAACTAAATAGAATTTAAAATTATACAAAATGAATGAAGGATGTCGAGACTAAACGCTTGTTAAGCTAAGTTAAGTTATGCAGGCTCCACAATAACATCTGGAAAACCATAGAATGAAATTTTTAATAGAAAATTAACAATATAGAATTGCTTGACTTCCAATGAAACGACGTTCTTGTCATCTTCAACTAATCATTAACATCATTGCTAATAATTAAATCTGGGGAATACAATAATGTATAATTTTTGCAAATCCAAATTTATGTATCTTTCTGCCGCAAGAAGAATTCATTAAACTCTAGAGATTTTTCTCAATAACTTACTTCAAGGAATTTACTCAGAGAAACCAGGCGTAAGAAACGTAGCGAGTTTGAAAATATCGTTAGAGCCATTTTCGAAAAAATTGTAAAAAATCTAAAAATCACAAGAATAAAGTGGCACTTTCGGTCATTCGATTTTAACTAAATTCATACATGGAAGTGCTAGGTCGGCAATAAACTAATATATAAAATTTCACCTTTCTACTACGTTTGGTTTTCGAGATATATTGACCACATACGTACATACACACAAGCGCGCGCGCACGCACACGCACGCGCGCACACACACGCGCGCACACACACGCGCGCACGCACACGCGTGCACTCAAACACACGCGCGCATGCACGCGCACCGACGTGCACACACGTTCAAAGAAGCGCACACACACGCACACATACGCACACTCACGCACACACGCACACACACGCACACACACGCACACACACGCACACACGCGCGCACACGCACACACACGCATACACGCGCACACACGCGCACACACACGGTCACACACACGGTCACACACACACACACACGCGCACACATGTACACACACAGATCAATTGTTAATAACATGTTTTTCGGACTCAGAGGACCTGAAAACGTGTATTTCCGCTAAAACCTGGACATCGAAAATTTTGACCGAAAACATAACTTTCTCTATACTATATTTCATATAGGTAAGAGAAAGTAATACAATAATTTACTTTATAAAATTATAAATAAATGTTTAAGAAACGCTGCTCTTTATAAGAAGATATCAACATCAATATCATTACAATTTATTATACAACAAATATATAAAACAGAATTATAAGGTTAGTGCTGACCTCTAAATTTTCAAGTGCACATTAATAAGTTCAAGTGATACTGCAATTGATGTTGGAAACTACAACTCTTGTGTTAATCAGGTTGAATGACCAGTTTTTGCTCCTTGTTTGTCGATTTTCTACCTTCATAATTAATTTATACGCCATGTTTCAGATGTTTTAAAATATTTTGTTTAATTCATCCCAACTGTAACAAAAACACTGAAGACACTTTCTTTACAAATATTAAAATCGTTGTAATGGTTTTATCAGGCTTCTTGATAGGACAGGAGGATAACCTAAAACCTTTATTACAATATAAATAAAATAAAGAAGAAGATTCCTCCTAAAAATGGCGCGAATTTTAAAAACTAATTCAGCACAAGTGAAAAGCCATGAAACTGTAATATGAACAATTCTAAAGCTTCTCATAGGGCGAAACCATTGGTGCTATGTCACGCTGGCTGAAAATGCACACTTTTATATTTTTACCTATTTAGTTAGGTTAAAAATTTTTTGGTGAGAAGCCTTCGAATTGTTCATATTACAGTTTCATGACTTTTCACTTGTGCCGAATTAATTTTTAAAATTCGTGCCATTTTTAGTAGGAATCTTCTTCTTTATTTTATTTATATTAAAATACCTCCTAATATAAACCATAGATGACTCTGACATTATTTATCACTTTATTATAATGATTGGCAAATTACGTTGATCATTTTTTAAACAACTTTTTAATCATGTTTTTTCGATTTCCTCAATTAAGCTAACTTGATTTCTAACAAAAATCATTTGGTCGCTAAAAGAACACGCAACCTTATTTATTCCAAATGTTTGCGTTACTCGTCAAAAACTAGGAAAGAAATCAGACAAAAAGATACATGCTCAAAAAAAAGTTTTTTTATGTGCATTGCTGAAGCATAAGAAGAAAAAAGTTGGCCTACAACGTACGTGCCTGTAAATATCGTTCCACTATAGAATGATTTTACTTTTTTAGAAGAATCAGTCGTTAACGGTTCTAGATAGATTGAGTTGACTGGCATACGACATAACTAAGGTGGTTTGCACTATTTCGTCGATGCTTTAAATTAAAGAAAGCTTCAGTATTCAGGACGTACAGGCAACTCCTACAATATGCCGTTGATCCTAATTTAAACGTTACCTCGACGCAAGTTTTAAGCGTCAAGTTTAGCTCACGGATGCCACTATAACTAAGTGACATAAGAAGACGTTATCTGCCGAGCGCTTATGCTTTCTTGTTCCAACAGTTATATCGACACAAGAAGTTATAAGTTTCGGGACCAGAATCTATATAGTTTTATCATTGAGGTATAACAAATTACAACCTACACAAGAAGGCTAGATAATTTAAAATACTTTTCGGGACGCTGCCAACGTTTCACCTCAATAAAGCTCGTAGTGAAAAAGTTATCGCGAGGAGATTTTTGTAATCACTCTTCTTCCAAGCTACATTGACGTGTTATTCAACAAATTACATGAGGTAATGTTGACACGAGAAAGCTGTACTCCAGGTTAAGCTCGTGCTAGGATACTATATTGTAATCGGTTTTTAGCACGTCTTTTTGAATGCATAGCGCTGATAAACCATCGCACACGGCGGAAGGTAACAATGTCATTGTTATTTCAGTTCAAGCTGTTTCCCAGGTAAATGTTACCCGTTTTCAGCCAAAAATGGATTTGGAAGAAATTTCCAGGCTAAGAATGAGTGTAAATGAGTGTAAATATTGTCTCAGAGAAGATTTCCCTGTCGACTCAGTAAAGGTAGAAACACACATTACCGGGCCATGCCCGGATCGGAGAACGGCTTACAGATGAAAGCGTGTTTTAACAGTATTAATAACTATACCGATTTATAAAATTTAAATAAAATATATTATAAACTTCATAAAAGTCATTTAAAAATAATAATATCTGATTTCCTTCAATTATTTAATATTTTGACATACAGTCGTGTGACGGATGTGCTCCGGTCCAAGCATTTTCCGGTTATGTGTGCTTCTACCTTAAATCAGAACGGGTGACCCCAGGATATCGTACCTAGAACCTCCTGAACGTTAGGCCGCGCCGTAACGTTAATTACTATACCACCCTAGCCTGATAGCAACCGAGATCACTCTATCTTTCGCGTCAATCGCCGTTAAATTTGCTTTAAAATTTGTATACACTTAGTATTTTTCTTATAGCTTTAATGGCTTCACTTCTATCACTCGTTTTTGTTTATTTTTACTCGTGTATTTTATTTGGGTGTTTTAACAATTTTAGCACATTTAGAGTAATGTTATTTAATTAACGCCCATTATTCAGTTCGCATTATTTTGAAGAGGCGCCGTGTTAGAATCTAATTGTAAATTCATGCATTCATCATCAAAATCTGATCTTTTTCCTAAATGGGAAGCAATTTTCGTGCCATACTTCCCCCTATAACAATCATTACGGCCTTCGATGCATTGACCCTTCGATTTAACTCAAATAAAAAGGTATCGAAAATGCCCGTTCCTTTCTACCTTATGCTCCACTTTTTTTGCCAACAATTAACGTAGTAAATTCTCTTTTTAAGTCATCTTGCGATGGAGACAAAAACGTCTCGCAATTATACATCAATCTAATATTTTAAATATTTACAAATTTAATGACTTAATTTAACAAATATATGCAAATACCTTTTGCAGTAAGAATTAGTAGGTAGCTTAAATTAACATACACTGTGTTTTACTATCTACGCCCTCCTACTGTATTAAGTAATCGTCAATATGTCTAAATTTCTTTCTATCGTGTTGTGATAGGTCAAAATTGCATTAGAAGCTTGAGATTGAATTGAGCGCCACCTGTCTAGATAGCTTTACAAAATACTTACCCGAACTTTATAATAGATAGTGGTATTTCCGAATGTACACCACATTGGATAAATGGAAGAAATCATCAGGTTTTTGCTAGAGGGGTACTCAAATCAAATATACTAGCTGAAACTTACATAAGACGGTATATATTAAATAACAGGTAGTTAAATAAAATAAATATTGAATTTTAAAATTAAAAGTATGCAACAAACAGTGTAAACTCATATAATAACGTAACTCTATCTAATAAAATTAAAAGTAAATGTATACTGAAATAAACACTTTTTTATTAAAGTCAAAAATAGGATCTGAATAAAATTAAGGGTAATCTAAGCATTCGCTACAAATTAATGACATGAAACATTACGCAACATTTTATATTGAAATTATACGAAGTGTGAGGTGAGAGGATACCACGATTCCTTTAGCACACTATAAAAGATAACATCTTTTTTGGTGCAAACAAGACAAATTGCTAAATTTTACAATACTCTTCCTGTTAGGGAATTCTTCAATACCTGATAATTGCACTTGCTAAATTAGTTTCTACTTAAATGCAGTAAGCGCGTATACATGTTCAAAATTGAAGTATACTGGTAGAGATTTGTGCACAAGAAATGATGTAGATTTACGAACACTGCTTTACTTAGAAATAATTCATATAGCGTCCCAGTAACAGTAACATTAGACAGTAAATGGAACTTTCGGGATGAATTAATATATTAATTTTCTCTGCAAAAGTTCGTTTCAAGCAATTAAAGTATGCCTAAGCGAGAATTTTCAGCTAAGCAGTTATTTTAATTAAAATCACAAATTGGGATATTAAAAACATTTTAGGATTTGTACTTTAGATACTTGAAATTAGTATAAGTAAACATCGGTCGAATGTACCGATTCACGACCTGAATCTAGATATAGAGTTCAAAAATGCACTATCCCTTCGAAATAGAGCAACGCCGCGAGAATTCTTATTAAATGCATCAATTTTAAAACTTACAAAATACAAGTGTGATTATGTTTCACTTTACATTGTATATTCGACAATAAATATAACACAACATAAATTTTACTGATTACCAATAATGCATTTTGTGGAAGAAAGAAATGCGTAACGGAAGCTTACGAGTTAGAATTTTAAGAAATTTAGAATATTATTTTACATAACAAAATTCTTCCAATCTAACGTGATTCTAATGTAACGGCATTTGATATAAAAAAAATTTTGTAATTTAATTTGAAATTTCCGAAATGATATTTTTATTTTAAATTAGTTAAACGGTAAATGTTAAACAGTTTTCTATAAATTCTAACAGAGTATCGCCATTCGCTATTCTCTAAACGTTGACTGTTTCAAAAAAAGGATTCCAGGATAAATATCTTTTATTATTGCGTAAACATTTTGAACAACAGATTATACCTAAATTTGACGTTTTTGCTTATAAAATTAAGGAATGCCCCCCGCCCCCCGATTGAGATGTGGCTTTTGGATCCCATGATTTAAACGACTATTTTCAAACAATTATTAAAGTTAGTCAAATAGAAACCCCACACTTATACAGGGCATTTCCGAAAAAATATGTAGATGAGAACATAACGTATTTTAGTCTCAAAAGAATGATAATAAACCTTGGTTTACAAACAATAATTCGATATATTTAAATCAGAGCTGTCCTATGTTATGTCATTTTTTTTAAATCATGCATGAACACTGAGTGGTCCATAAACTAAAGTAAAGGTGGTTTTACAACGAGCGAGTCGAGGTAGCGATCGCTGTTGTTAACGTTATAGCCTTGGTCTCTGTCTAATGCTGTGCTAGATCTAGTTTTAAAGCACTAGATGCTGCATGTTAGAGTTAATTTTTATCACTACTATGTCAGTATTTCTGTATCCCTCATTTCTAACCTAATCTTTTAGGTCACTGTTCTGAAACATTTAATATTAGGTTAGGTTAAAATATACATTGAACAAGTGTTAGACATTTTCTCCACCTAAGATTTAACATCTAGCATTAAATTTGGCACTAAATTTTTACGCCAAATTTCACGAGTAGCGCTACATTAGAGAACATACGCTACATTTAGCACTTACAGTGCTTTACGCCGCTGTATGGTGTTAGATGCGCCCTAATAGCTGCGTGAATCGATGCCATTATTATTTGATTGACTATTTTGAATGTTAGTTGATAGCCTAGATCAAGACTGTAGCGTTAGCAACAGCGACCACCACCTTGATCCACTCATCAGAAATCCACTTTAGGTGAGTGAGATAAAGTAAAATGTAAATAGTTTGTTATTACTAGGTATAATTCACGCATGCTTCTAATTACAAATGTTACAAAAATTATACCAGTTATACCAACAAAATTATATTTGACATACAAGAACATTTACATTTCAGCTATAAAACAAAGGTGGTCGATTATAGAAAATCTAGTTACTAATATAACTATTAATTTACAGGAACTCGCTCTATTGCTGGACTTTACAGTAGCTGAAATCATATATTATTTTGGAACAGTCGCAAATATGAAAAAAGATGTACTTGAAAAGCGTTCAAAATTTTTAATTAATTTATTAATGCTACCTGAAGCAGATAAATTTTTGCGAGATCTTAGTGGTGGCCAACAAAGAAGGACTTCGCTTGCAGCAGCTCTTGCACATGAACCAGAATTATTAATTTTAGATGAACCAACGTGTGGAGTTGATCCACTTTTGAGGCAAATTATTTGGAACCACTTGGTCGAAATTACAAGAAGTGGTAAAACGACTGCCATTATCACTACACATTATATTGATGAAACGAGGCAAGCGAATCTGGTGTGTATTTAAAATTTTTTTATATATACTTACTTATAACATAATATAACCGATAACGTTTGATGATTGGAGTGGTAAAAATTTAAAACCATTTAGGGAATATAGTGCTGACATATTTATCCATCCAGAAAATTTACTAAATCAAAACTCAAAATTCATAAGCATATTTTTAATTAATTAATAATAATGAACCTTAACCATTGTAAAAAATCACATTCAATGTTAATACGCATTAAGTTAGCACCCCGCCCAACGAAAATTACATTTTTTAAATACTAAAATTATGTGCTAATTGTGTGCTAATTTTGTGCCGAAAAAGTAAATTTTGTTCTCAAACGATTTAGCTGGAAAAATGAAAAAACAATGCAGTGCTAGCTTAACATTAAGTTAGCACCGCAATATGGAAAAAGAATTTAGCAAACTTTTTTCAAAAAACTATTAGGCATAGATTTATGTGCTCCCGAATGCATTAAAAACATTTCCGGAAAAAAATGTTTACCATCGTAACCGCTTTGCGTATAAGAGTAAACCCTTATTAATTAACACGATATCGATTTATTCTTTTGTCAGAATGTTTGCCGAATTATGTGCTCTCAAGATATCTACAGCACGATTTTTGTGCTCCATTTTAACTGAGAAAGCAACTCTACCTACCCTCCGTACAACAGTAAACCTTTAGTAATTAACATGATTTCGATTTATTTTTTGTCATAATGTTTGACGAATTTTCTGGTTTCAAGATATGTACTGCACGTTAATTCACAAAAAAAACGCTTGTCTGCCGCCGCACAAGAATAAACCCTTATTCATTAACATTATATTGATTTATTCTTTATGTCAGAACGGATGTTGAATTATGTGCTCTCAAGATATGCACAGCACGATTTTAGGGCTAATCACGTTAACTCAGAAAACAATCCTTGCCTGCCGCCGCACAAGAGTAAACCCTTATTAATTAACATTATATCGATTTATTTTTTATGTCAGAACATTTGTTGAATTATGTGGTCTCAAGATATGCCCAGCAGGATTTTTGGGCTAATCATGTTAACCAAGAAAACTACCCTTCGCCTGCGACCGCACAAGGGTAAACCCTTACTAATTAACATGATATCGATTTATTTTTTTTGTCAAAATGGTTGTTAAATTAGGTGCTCCCAATATATGTACAGCACAATTTTTAGGCTAATCACGTTATCTAAGAAAACTAATCTTGCCTGCGGCCGCAAGGAATAAACCCTTATTGATTAACATTATATCGATTTATTTTTATGTCAGAACGGTTGTTGAATTATGTGCTTTCAAGATATGCACAGCACGATTTTTGGGCTAATCACGTTATCTAAGAAAACTAATCTTGTCTGGGGCCGCAAGGAATAAACCCTTATTAATTATCATAATATAGATTTATTTTTTATTGCAGAATGGTTGTTGAATTATGTGCTCCCAAGATATGCACAGTACGATTTTTGGGCTAATCACGTTAGAAAACAATCCTTGCCTGCCGCCAAACAAGAGTAAACCCTTATTAATTAACATGATATCGATTTATTTTTTATGTCAGAATGGTTGTTGAATTATGTGCTTCCAAGATATGCACAGCACGATTTTTGGGCTAATCACGTTAACTAAGAAAACAATCCTTACCTGCGGCCGCACAAGAGTAAACTCTTATTAATTAACATGATATCGATTTATTTATGTCATAATGATGGATGAATTTTGTTGTCTCAAGATATGTATAGCACGTTAACTCAGAAAATAACCCTAGCCACCACCCGTAAAAGAGTAAACCCTTATTAATTAAAATGATATCGATTTCTTTTTTCTGTCAGAATAGTGTATATAATAAATAAAATTATACAGTGTACTGATAACTAAGAATGAAAATATATTAAAATACAAATATACATGTTATCCATAAATTAATTACAAATCGTCAGTAGGCTGAGATGCATCGGATGTTTTTTTTAAATAGATAATTAATAACTAATTTAGACAGATGGTTATTTGTCGATCAATTTATCAGTTTTGTCTGTGCGTTTAGGAGATTAATCGTTTTTAAAAAAATTCACACGTTTAAATAATATTATCTTTTACTGCGTGGTACAAAATATATTACAGAATATGAATCTGGACAAATTAGCCACACGTTTTTGACAATTTTCTACAAGCAGCAAACGATTAAAATTTTAAGCATTTGTGGTAACTTTATTTTTTATTTATATATTGCTACTTCTGGTTAAATTATTTAAAATAGTAATAATAAAAATAATAATACAGTAGAACCTCTACAATTCGTCTCTCGGCTATTCGTAATCTTCTACTGGGTGTTTCAGATAATATGACGTTCCTTTTAAGGCATAAAATCAGACCCTATGGACACCCCACTAAGCGTAAAATTAAAAGCAATACGAATACTAAAGATTTCGTTTTTCTAATAATGACGAGTCGACTATGCACATGTTTGCAAATATGACAAATATCACCGAGTAAGTGTATTTTACTAAATAAACGTTTCGGTAGTAGAGCAGAATTGTACGTGTTTATTTTAAGTTTTGAAACAGACGCATAAAGACAAGACCGTAAAATGATATACCTTTCTAAATGTCAGTAACCGATATCATAATAAACGAAATTATTATAAGTCGTGCTCAGTTATGTATTCAAAACAATGGAGGTTTATTTAAATATTTTTATGAAGATATTTTAACGGTAAGTTTGGTAATTTTTGTTAGTGGTAAAATCTTAAAATGAATAATCAGTTAAATTTTAATTTCAATTAACGTATTTAATGATAAAATAAGAAAACAATTTTTTCTCAGCAAGTAGTTAATATATAACACGTTTTGGCTCTAGTCAATAATAATTTAAATAAGGCCAGCATAAAACATTTTTACTCATCTATTTATTAAAAAAGTGTTTACAGTATTTGTATTTTAAGTTGTAACGTGTACCTGAAATTAGGTGCAAAATACCTTTACTGTGCTGATTACAATTCATTTGCTTCAATTGAAAAGGTATTTTGTCTCTTTGAAAATTAGTTACACGTAAATGTAATTTAGTTTTGTTAATGATTTATTTATCATTTCATGGTAACACCCCGTATATATTTATATTTCATTTTATTAAGTTAGTTAATAACGTAAACGCCCAGAATTAAGTTTTCGTCATTATTGGTAATTAACATAAAGTTAATTTGTTTATTCATTTATAGATAAATAGACAGCTGATAACTCAGCAATTGATATTTGTAAACAAAATGTTAAGAGTCCAAGATCAAGTCATGACCTGGATAATTTTCGTTTATCTGCCGGAAATAGATTAGGTTTAACGCCGTTTAGCATATATGTGTTGTGAACTAACTGGAAATTTCCAAGTAATAATTAGCGATTTCCCGCTTAACATTAATTAAATACATGTCTTTAAGAACAATTTCATGTCCGCTGTCTATCTAGTTATACGTGTATACGATTTAATCCATAATTTGTTTTCAGATAAATACGTAATTAGTTTTTATTGTTTGGTAAGGCAATTAATTGTTTAAAGATATTCCAGATAATTATTAACGTGCCTTTAGATAATTAATTTGCCAAATTAGTCATTTTGCTGCACTGTTTTTGTTTATTTTCCGAATTATGAGGCAAAGTGTACATAAAGTCGAATTATGCTTGCTTTGAAAAATCATATAAATAGAAATTCGAATTTCTAACAGTCCATTCTTCCTGTTCAAATGAAGAAGGCTTAGAATAAGACTTTTGAGAATAGCTCTTAAAGCAAACCCATTATAATTTCCGTCCGAGACGTAATATTTAATTTAAACATTAGATTAAGTATTACCGAACCGTTTAGTATTCGTTATTCCGTAAGGCGTTATTGAAAAGCGTATATTAAAACCAGGACCCCAGCTAATTAAATTTATTAAAGGCGTTAATCAATTTATTTAATTTAACTTCTTTAACTGAGAAACAGTTCATAAGAAATTGATAAAGTTAGGTCCTTTGTCAAACAGCTGTTGCAACACGTATTTATATCGTTTGCAGTCAATTAATAAACATTGAATTAAGCTTGATTATTAGCGACATCCTTACCTGAAACTATCAATCCTTGATGTTTGAATAAAATGTCGGGTAAGCTAAACCTTTTTCGCAATTGGGAAAACAACTTTGTTGTTCTTCCCAATCGGAATTCCGTTCGACGCCTTCTTTGGAAGATGTCGGTTTCCCACCACAAGCACCAATAATCCTTAAAATCGTTAATAAACGAACAATCATCACGACAGATATCAACACTAATTATCATAACGGTAAATCAAATTAAAACCGTTGACATATAGCTGCATGTAGTTTCAGCCATCTTTGATACACAAGCTAATGCGCCGATGTCATCGATTTTTGTTCAGTTTAATGCATTCATACGACCTCTGTCTTAATTCAAAACAAAGGGCTACAGTATACATTTGTTTTGTAAAGGTTGTTAACTAAACTAAAATTAATTTTGAAACGTTCGTTGTAAAAAACTGTTTATTATAAAGAATCTTTATTAATAATGTTATGAAATGTAAATATATTAAATTCAAATCTGCACAGAATTTATAACATGCATTTTTAAAGTATAAATACAACTGGTTAGTAAATAAATCTCATTTTTAAACTAAACTGCATTGATCATTACAAAAATTAACAAATAAAGTTTCTGTAAGGTAATAATTAAATTCACATACATACAAGAGTTAAAATACAGAACTAATTATATAGTAAAGTGTTTAATTAAAATGCTCTAATTAGTACTAATATTAAAAAAGCAAGTACAATAATTTTTTATAGTTAAAATCTCTTTTTGAAATTATTTATAAGTGAAAACCGAGCTACAGTTTATGATCAAGTAAAATATACAACCTAGATCACACATAAAAGTGCCCAACCCTCTAAATCCAAACCAATCCTTTTTGATTAAGCCGTTTCTGTAAAATAAATATTCACCCATAATAAAGTTTTAGTTTTAGATTAAACGTTTTAATATATATCCATTCCGAACGTCGTTCTGGCAATTATGTCGCTTTTAAGCAGGGACTTGTGAGTATTATACCGTTATAAATGGCATCCTCAAACAGGGACTTCATACCATTACAAAATGACGCAACCGATACTGCGTAGTTTTCTACCACGAGCCAGAAGGAGCCTGCATCCTAATCTACAAACCCGGACCCACTCCTTGACTGAAAGCAACCCGAGGCATTGTACGCAGATTTTCTATATCAAAGAGCAGGTTTGAATGTACCAAAGATCTACCGTTACAAAATGTAGGATGATGTTACGCAATTTCAGAAATGAAAATCGATTTTTAGGTTAAAAGTAAAAAATGTCAATAAATAATTACGTAAGCTGCCTTTACATTTAAACACATTTTCTCTATTTTTATTATTATCAGTTATTAATAAATAACTTCTTCAGAATTATTAAAAAAATTATATACATTTCTAAATTCTTTCAATTGCATAAAAGGGCAATTGCCTATCCTGTTATTTATTATAGTAAACAAATCGAAATGTGACTGCTACAGCTGTAAAAGTGTATGTTACTGTAAATTGAAACTGTTCGGTAGGTCAGTTATAATTTTATGAATAATTTAACAGTTTTAGTCTGAATGCAACCATAGGCGGCTCGTTATACATAATTCGAAAAAAAGGACTTTTTTGTATTCGTATTGCTTTTAATTTTACGCTTATTGAGGTGTCGGTAGGGCCTACCTTCATCTCTTAAAAGTAATGCCATATTATCTGAAGCATCCTGTATAATAGGTCACCACAGACGGTAATTTCTTAAGTTATTAATTTAAACCTAATTCTATAATCACTTTAAAGGATTTTTTTATTCTAAAGCAATTTCAATTGCTATCGTTACAACTTTTTATTTGTTTAATACAGTTGTAACCGAATTATGAATTAAACTGTAGTAAAAGTGTACTACTGTAATTTAATATTGCTTATAAAAACATGTACTCGCAATATTATGTTGTTTGTAGTAATTTGACCTCTTAAAGTGGATTTATTTACTTATGTATGTACGGGAGGTGGATAGCGTTGTTTTCTCAGTTAAAGTGTCGAGCACAAAATCGTGCTGTGCATCTCTTGAGAGTACAAAGTTCAAGAAACATTCTGACAAAAAGTAAATCGATATTATTAAGGGTTTATTCTTGTGCAACGGCAGGCAAGGGTTGTTTTCTGAGTGATTAGCCCAAAAATCGTGCTGTACATATCGTGAGAGCACAAAATACAATAAACATTCCGGCATAAAAAATAAATCGATATCATGTAGATTAGTAAGGGTTTACTCTTGTATGCAAAGCGGTCACTATGGTAAAAGTTTTTTTCAGAAATTTTTGTAGTGCATTCGAGAGCACATAAATAGCACATAAATCTATGCCTAATAGTTTTTTGAAAAACGTTTGCCAAATGCTTTTTCCATATTGCGGTGCTAACTTAATGTTAAGCTAGCACTGCATCGTTTTTTCATTTTTCCATATAAACCGTTCGAGAACAAAATTTACTTTTTCGGCACAAATTTAGGACATAATTCGCACCTAATTCCAGTATTTAAAAAAAATTTAATTTTCGTTGGGCGGGGTGCCAACTTAGTGCGTATGATTAATTGATTTAGTTTTAAAATACAATTTCCAGTAAATTAAAACCAGTTCTATTTTGTTTTTAATGAATAAACAAAATAAAGTTTTTATTTGTCTGTTTTGATGTACGTACATTTGTGTGTAGATTGATTTGATTTTATACAATATCGATTTAAGCTTCAATTTTTGTAAAAATGTTATTTTATTTGTATAGAAATAGACTGTGATTTAAATTTAAGTATTTAATATACTGATGATATTTAGCATTAAAAATATGCTCTTAAAAATCTCTTTTGCACGTGACGCTTATAAATAAACTTTAGTGACAAAGTATCACAGACTAGGGAAGTTAATAAGACTGTTCATTCTTTGGTAAGGGACGTTGACCGTAATCGGTACGGAGGATTTAGTTCTGCCCATCACCACAAAAAGCACTGCTATTACTAATGTATGGTACATTCCTATGCTATTTAGTCATTCTCTATATAAATTCTTGATAATATGCATTTGTTCTTTTTTATTATGTTGACGCCATTATAAATTAATTTCTTGATAACATAACCTTGATTACAAATATTATATTGTGGTACTGTGGTGTAGTGTTAGAGGATGTAATAATAGATCATCTGTTGTAAAATTGCACTTCTATCCAGGTATTGTAATTTTACCTTTGAAATTGTAATATCCATATTATATAATAATAAAGTTTTAGACATCTGTCATCTTTTTATAGATAATTCGTAACACTGGCCATAGCATTGAAACATTAAGTAATTTGTAAATTGTGTGTTTTGGTTTTCAAGTGTGGCATAAATAAACTAGTAAATGCACCTTGTATCAATTTTTAAGTAAAGTGCCTATTTAAAATATTGGTATTAAAATTGAGCTGAGCGTCTGAATGAAATCGTATAAATACTGATTGTTTATTACAGTACAGTGTAAATTGATTTTATTTCACTTCAACAATATGTAATATAAAAATTATTAGATAATCCCATTTGAAGTTACATTTAAATTGCCACCCATTATACATTAGCGCCATAGCCTCAGTGGTGATGGGAAGAACAAAAACAGGTTAGGCAACAATGCTAGTTTGGTTGTCATCAACTATAGCTACTCACTCTGTATTTAGAACATTGAACTGTATATTGAAGTAATGGAGCAATCACAATGCCACTAATGAAGTATTCTATTGCTTATGCAACCCACCTTACTAGTCGTATTCGCTATCTTACTTGCATTATTAGGGTAAATGCGAAGATAGAAATAATGTTGATAGTTTAAATTAGAGTAAATATATTTTATTTAACATTGCAAGTTTCTAAGATGTATGACCAAAATCATTTTTATAAGTGTCAGTATCCTGTTAATTTTCTTGTTTGTTAGTTAAGTTTAAAAATGCCGCACGCCTATTTATGTTATGACAGTATAGCTTGAATACAAATTCAAATCTTTCTTGTACAGGGTTCGTCAGTGAATGGGAAAATTTAAAACAGTTGAATTTGAAAAAGTTTTTGTTTGAACGTTAATATTTTTACAGTTGTTTGTCAGGTATCTAGTATGTACCATTATTTTTATGAAAAATAACATTTGATAGGTGGGTTCCATTTCGATTTATGCACTCTTCAAATCTAAATCGACAATTTTCCATTACCTGTCGTAACATATCCGGCGTAATGCATACAATTGCGTGTCAAATTTTTATTTTCAATTCCTGTAATGTTTGCGGTCGCTCGACATACATCTCACTCTTAAGAATACCCCATTGAAAACAGTCGGCCAAACAATGCCTTCATTTCTCGATATGTGATTGGCACGGGTACAAAAATTAGAACAGTACCGTATAAACAAAGCTTAAAAATTTGTATGAATAGAATAATTTAAAATAACATTTTAAAATAAGTATTAAAAGTTGAATGTTGACAACGCCCAACATATCACAAATTATTAAAACAAAATGACAAAAGCGATACTGTTGTTAACACAATTCATAGATAAAGATACAATTTAAGAAATTATTTTACCTAGGCACTGTTTATATAAATTATCCGCTTAATTTGGTTGCTCCTAATCTTGGCTTTTTCATCTACATGTTAACAAGTCTATGGTTTATGAGAGAATAATATGAATATGCAAAGGGATCCATTGTGGAAATTTAGGGTAGTAATTAAATATTATTCTGTTGCTGGTAGTAATAAAAAAAGACTTTAATGTCGTTGGTTAATTTTTACTTTCTCACCTATATGAAATATAGAATAGAGAAAGTATTGTTTTCGTCCAAAATTTTCGATGTCAAAATTTTAGTGGAAATACACGT
>JAHWXV010139776.1:0-11286 GCA_024586415.1 Phrixothrix hirtus
CGAAAAATGATGATAAAATGTAAAAGTAAAGAAATACATGGCTAAATTAAATGTTCGAATTGAGCGCCGTTTACAGCCTGACAATAACCAAGGCGATTAATAATGTTTGTGTTTTTTTGTCAGTGTCACAAAAAGTCAAGAATTGTATTTGAAGTATTTTTACGTTTGCAAATAGTGTTTAGTCCTTTTGAGAGGCGAAAGCAGTTATATATTGATACAATAGACCAAGCAAAACAGGCCTCATCGTGATTATTTACGTTAATGCAGGCATGTTTGTTTTGTATGCTCTACGGAAGATTAATATATGAAGAACCTGAGAAGAATAGATTACCACAGCTATTTATATTTACATATAAAGATCTTATCTTGTGCAAAGCCCAGGCTGAATCGTTTTCTTCAAACTGGCTTAATTGGTTTTGTAAATTTTCTGTTACATATGTTTGAAACCAATCGTTTAATTTCTTTTTATCTAAATCGCTTGGCAGTAGTCTAACATTCTTTGTAGTGAACGTAAAACCAATTATTGCAGTAACACCTTCATCATCTTGACATGGTTTAATAAATTCTGCATGCATTGCTGTGTTTACTTTAAAAATGCAATTAAACTTTTTGTACGCATTTAGAAGTCTTAATGAAAATAAATAAAACGAATCCTTTAAAAATTCTTCAACCTTTTTATACTTCAAGTTAGTTATAATACCATTTCTGGGTCTATTTGTAAACTATGATTCTATTTTCTGCCAACAAAACCGGTCAAACCGCTTTTGTCTTTTACTTATTTGTTGCGGCCTAGATTGTAATCGATTAAGCAATAATTTATATTTCTTGGGTTGTCCTAATAATGACTCATAGTGACGCTTCTGAATAACACTTAGCGATCTATTTTGATGTAAAAATGCTTTAATTAACGTCACGCTCTTTCTGGCAATTTTAAGAACCTCTTAAGTTTGTATATCGAAACAATTCTTTCTTTTCATAATCTTCACGTAGAATTTCGTATGCAGTCTTGGTGGTTTTCAACATAGAATTTGAAACTTTTATACCGGTCTCACTACTAGCATCCATACTTGTTATAATAGTTGTCACACGGGTATCTTAAGAATTCGATTTTTAAATTAATGTAACTGCCTTTTATGCTTCTATAGATCCTATTCAGCTAATGACCCCTTCCTCAAGTTCATTAAATCTATTTTCTGCACTGAGTTTCAGGAACTTAGTTTAATCTGTAAATTCAATTAAGTGTCCATTGACTTTTTTCGAACCCGCATAAATTAAAGAAGAATTTCCGGAATCGTTTTCGTTGAAGTTATTTATTTTCTCTCCAATTTTGTTAGGGAAAAGTACAACCCCTTCTTCTAACTCCACAACTACTCTTCACCTAAATGATTTTGTATTTACAGCGTTCATTTTTAGTATTTTATATTTCTTGCCGATTTCCAAGTCGCATATTTTAATAATTGGTTTAACATCAAGTTTATCAACGTCATTTAATTTCAATAAATCCATCCAGCATCTTCCTGAAAACAAGTTTGAAGCGTTTATATCGTTGCTCAGTGAAATTTATGTTAACAATTATGTTTTAAATAAATTCGTTTTACTACAAAAAATCTCGTTTTTAGACGTTTAAACTATTTCGTATATGAAATTTGCGTTAACTTTTACTATTAATTTGAAATAAAACACTCTTTATACTTAATACTACAATTAGTAAAGTGAAACGTTGATCGGTGAAATTTATGTTAACAATTGTTTTAATTTTAATTAATGTATGCGCGTTTCGTTAATTTTTTAATAAATCTGTTCCTTTTTACTATTGAAATAAAACACTTTTTATGCTTAATATTACAATTAGTTAGTAAGGTTAATTATCTGAATTTTCTCAACTATCTCAACTAAGCTGGGTATATGACCTCTCCCGGGATCCTGCGACGGAAGTAGGCTGAAATGGTTAGTACACTTATTATTAAATAATTTTCTTGAATTAAATTACGTTGGATTCCATTGGTTTCCCAACTTTTTTGATCCCAGGTAAATTATAGCATAATTTCCGGAATCGGTTTCGTTAAACTTATTTATATCCTGATCGGTTATATTTTCCCCAATTCTGTTAGGGAAAAATACAACCCTTTCCTCTAAATCAGCAATTACTCTTCTATCAAATGATTTTGTTTTTACAGCGTTCATTTCAATATTTTATATTACTAGCCGATTTCCAAGTCACATATTTTAATAATTGGTTTAACATCAGGTTTACCAACGTCATTCAATTTTAATAAATCCATAATATTTTTACAAATACTCCCTATTAAAATACCTAACCATAAAAATCAATCTTAATACTTACATTAATAAATAACGCACGTCACTAGAAAAAATAAACTTGTAACAACCTTTTGCAAAATAACTCCCCACTTCAATGCACACTACGTATTTATAACTTGGTGAATACCCTTCGGTAAGCGGAGTAACCGCAAAAAAGTTGTTTAATATACCAATTAATGTGCAAAATAACATACGCTAATGAATGTATAAAAAACTTGCAATCTATTTTTTACATGGCACACCTAAAAATATCCCTCCCTATGCTATCGATAGCAAAAAGGTTATTATAATCCTTTCTATGCAATTTGAATGCTGCGGAATAAATCAACAAGCCAAGAAAATCCCTAAGTTTAATTTCAGTATAAGACTGCTCTTTATACTTTGGTCTTTCAATAGATAATTCATAATTTATACATTTAAGAATTACCTGTAATATATTACAGCCAAACAAAAGATTCAATACATTAACAGGATCAGATTTGTCACCTGTTCTTACTGAATCCTTTAATCTAGGTAAGTCAACAAGTAAATTTCTTTTTCTTGTTGTAGATCGGCTTACTACTTCTTTTGATTACCATTGAAATCTATTTTTACCAAAATATTTTTTGCCACTTTTTATCCATTCATCATTGTCATAACTTTCAATAATGTGACATTTCCACTTTAATGTTCACTCACTTCATTATTTTACTACTCTCGCTATTTTCAAGCCTGTATACTAGTTTAAAACTGTCTTCAAAATTGTCATTGTAGGGAAATGTAGGGAAAGAGCAGGTAATATATAAAGGTTATCTTTAGAAACAAATGAAAATATATTCAAGTGAAATGTCTATAAAAACTTTATTTAAATATCGTTTTAATATCTAAACTAGAAGAATGTATAAAAAACTACATTAATTTATAAACTTATATCTAAATTAATGTTTTATGAAATGTGTAATATATTCCATTATGCCCTCTTAAGGTAAGCAAAATGGCAAATTAATGAAGGCAAAACAGAAACGCATTAGTAGCATAGAAACAACTCTTTAAAGGGCAAAATGTAAGTAACTACACACAACAAGAAATCAGAAATAGCAATGGAAATGGGCTAGATGAAAAAATAGACAAACTATTTTAACATTTTGGTAAGTGAAAACTGGCAAGTAAAGTGATTTGTAAGTTTAGAAGTAATAACAAAATCTGTTAACCTGACATAACCAAGCTTATGGGCCCCATTTTGACATATATATATATATATATATATATATAGGGTAATTTTAAAATCCACCGACAAACTTTAACACGGCACTGTAGAGGCCTAACCACGTCCATTAACAAAAAAGTTACATAAAATAAAACATTTTAGTAAAAAATTGAAAATATCGGCTTTTGAAAACTGCCGGAAAATGTATACAAATGAGATATCTAGATACAATTCAAGTTCTACTGCGCAGCAGAGTAAATAACATGATCAATAATACCAAATTACTGCATCTGTATTAGTTTATTTGTGTAAAACTAACCCACATCAATACACAATGACCTAGAATTTTATTTATTCGTATTTTATAGAGACAAAAATTGAACACTTAATATTTATTTACACATAGTCAATTATACTAAACCCATATCCAAATTTTTATGAGTACCATAACTTTAATAATTTACTTTTCGGACCATTTTAATTTTTAAAATTTATAAAAATTATAAAGACATTTTCATTGTCGTAAGCGATTTTTTTATTATGTGTATGATTTTTAATTAGACTGAATGTAATTATCAAAATTTTCCACATTGAAATCGATTAGAAATTGTAAAGTTAATAACAAGTGACGTAGACGGCGTATAGCGTCCATCTTGTTATTAACTTCCCCAATTTCGCCTTCATCAGACACATAGTAAGAAGAGAATGAGAAGAATGAATATTGAGAAACCATTTCCATGTTTTACTAATTTTCACAAGTTTGAGAGAGATGCTTTTGAAGCAAACATTGATTTCAGAATGAATCAAGTTTTTAATTTTCAATATACCTATATACCTTTCTGACTTGCTTGCAGATCTTCGCATCTCCCCTTTGTTTGAACACCTGTTATCGGAACACTTGGTCACTCCAAACCAACCAACAGGTTAAATATATGTACTTTTTTACCTTTTTACTATTAGAGAGAGAATATTCTAGAAACATTTCCATTTCAATATCATAAGAATTTTTAAAAATTGAAAGATACATTTCAGGTGCAGCTGGTTTTTATTACTAGTACTACTACTACTACTACTAATGTTACATAGATATTTATAACACAAAAATTTTTATATCAAATATACTAAAAATATAAACTACTAATGCATCTTTTTGATGTCAAGCTACTTAATTACTTGAATAGAGACAGAGTATATTTAAATGTTTTTGCTACGTACGTAAATAAATATCAATAAAAATTAATAACACTGTAAATATACACATATATACTTATGCAATTAATTAGCAACTTGATTTTAATCTATTCTCTTTCTAGTTATATTTCTAATTTTCTTAAAACTTCAATAAGCAACAATAACATTAAGATAAATTATTATTTTCTCTTTTCTGCTGTGCTACTTCTTTAAAAAAGCGTTTTTATTTCTCCCCATTTATTTATTTCGAATACAAAGTTTTATATCCAACTTGTGCTATAAAATTTCATTGCTAATAAAAATAATAAATTTATTGTCATTGGATTTCATTATTACAGTATAATACCGTTTAAAATACATTGTTATTCTATACTCATTTCTTCCAAAACTACAATATCACTATTTATTTTATTCTCTACATGTAAAACTACAATAATAATTGTCATTAATAAATACATAAACGTATTCTTTATTTACAATGTGAAAAGCGCTCACAATAAATTTTTGCTCTTATGATTAGCTTTTAAAGTAAATGAAATACTATGATCGCATTCTTTCACTCTCCATTAAAATCACATAGTGTTCAATAATACCGATTACTAGTTTCCCTTTCGTGCTTCTCTATACGCATATGGTCACGTCACGATATAATGTACTTGATTTTTAGTTCCGTTAATTATTACCCCTGCCATTATTATCCTGCTCCCCTTCAGTTGTTCTGTCTTCTGAATGTTACTCACTTTCTTCTCTATTTGCTTCAGAATTTATAACATCTCTTTCGTCTTTACTAAAATAATCAGGGAAAACAGAATAAGTTGGTAGGTATTAAACATCTATCATATACATTTCCTTCTAAATATTTATTACAACTCTTTATGTCTTTCGTATATTTTTCCACTAAATTACTACAATAGTTGCTACTAAACTCCCAAAATCTATAAATTGCTCCATGATTAGCATCAAATACTAATGCTTCAAGTTCTAGCAGTGGTTGTTCAATATATGTACGTTGATCTACAGCTTTCATCCATTGCTCCTACGCGTAACACATCCACATTATTATTGCATAATTTAGACACCACATAATTATATTATAGTTTTCTATATTTATATTTATATTCGCACTGCAATTCTTGCAATACTTATTACGTAATATACTTTGACAATATCAAAATTACCAGCAAATTTTTCGGGAATGTAATGTAACATTTCCAACAATAATAATATTCCCACATTTGGTACATCTCTACGTTGTTCGATAATCACCATAATATTCATGTTAGGATCGCTTGGTAAATCTACAATACTCTTTAATAGGTTATCATAAAATAATTTAACATCTTGAGTAGTAATTGCAGCTATCTTTCGTTGTATTACAAATAACAAACGTTGTAATATTATAAATGACTCTCAGCCTAAGTAAATCAGATTTCCATCATTATCCTCGATAATTATTTATAATTTTGAGCTACCTATTTGATAAAAGAAAACTGTTTTCGAAGCAGTTTTAATCAGTAACCGTATAATCATTACTTTCAAACTAATGAATTATAATATTTATATTCTTGACTATTATACTTCAATATATTTTCAATATTACTTTAAAAAGTATAATTTCTTACACAATAATGGAAAACGAGTAATTTTCTTTTCTATACATTCACTATTTTGTTGAAACGCTTTTACTCTAGCATTCTGAATAACATCAAAGAGACCTTCTATATTTATTAAGGGTAAGACTTATTTATTCACCCACTACAACCATATGTCAGATGCAAACCATTATATCCTTAAAATAACGTGAGTCACATATAGTGAGTAATGGGGACAGTGAAGTTTAACCTCAACTGTTGGGAGATCCAGCTAGGTAAGAGTATTAAAGGAATGATTTATTCATATCCTTAACTCAATTACTGAGACCATATGGCCATCAATTAACCCAATGCTGGCAGGAGGTCATTAGCTGATATTATTGATTCAATTGTGGCGGGGTCATTGACGTGTCCTTGACCAAATTGTGGTGGGGGGTCATTGACTTGACCTTTATGCAATTGTGGACGCAAGTCATTTACCTGACTTTGGTCTAATTATGGAAATAGGCCATTAATCTGACTTTGGCCCATTTGTGGAGGGAAGTCTTTTACCTGATCTTGACCCAATTGTGAAGGAGGTCCTTGATCCAATTGTGGATCCAGAACCCCTAACGTCTGCTACTCTCGTGGAAGAAATGGATAAGGTTACAGATGGGGTTTGGAAGTAACACATTGAACACGTACGTAAAGAAGAAAACCATATGTGGAAGTTGAATACTCGTATTAGTCGAATCAATTGTGATAAATCCAAACCAAAAATGAAGTGGTATTAGTGTAACATATCCTGTAAAAATGAAACGTAGGTGTAATAAAAGCGATATCTAGCAAAAAAATACATACACGATTTCTTTATTTAATATGATATAAAATTGCCAAACCTATTTGATTTTGTATTATGTACTGCAATAACGAACTCATGCATTTTTGCTGAAAGTTCAAAAATTTGGTAAAACTTTGTAAGTACATGCTTGTTTCGGAAATAAAATTGCAGTTTATTGTTTCAATACTATCTAAAATAATAACGGGTCCATTGTAGATACTTCGATCATTTTTTCCAAGAAATATAACTGGTTCATAGCAACCTACATTTATCAAATTGTAATCGTATAATAAAGCACGTAATTGAAGGTCATATACTATCTGTTTGTTAAAAGATGAGCCCTGCGTCACCACAGTACGAAGTAAGTACAGTAAAAATATTTCATTATGGTATTCTCTCATTTAGGCGGGTGTAACAAGAATGGCATTATTTTAGTATTTTTCTCGTCGTATGCCTCTTAAGAATGCTATGCTGCCAGACTAATCATAATGCCGTAGATCAAGACGCAGTTCAGTGAAATTAAACTAATTTAGCAAACAAAAGCGCAAATAGAAGAAAATAAATTGAGCATTACATTGTCACTAAATGTTTTGCTTATTGATAAAATTCGGTTATAACGTACATTAATTTTAAAAATCTGGTGTGAAACAACGCACGACTTTCTCTTACGCACATAGATATACCAATAGTGTCCAAAAATGATTAAATTATTGTCTACGTTTATTTTGGAAACAATAATTGTAACGGTCACCCATCCAAGTTACTGGACAGGCAAAAGGCTGCTTAACTCCTGAAATTTTCTCTGATAAATTGCTTCAACACAGCTTACTCGCCTTTCGAAAATTTATTAGAGATACAGCTTAATTCATGTAAAACTGAATGAAATAACCAAGAAATTTACTAAGTTTTAAAAAAATCGTTACAGCTGATTCCAAGAAAATCGCGAAAAACGAAAATTCGGAAAACATCTAAACATGACAGAATTAACGTGGAATTTCCGGTTATTCGATTTTAACCAAATTCTTCATTTGGAATATCAATGTAGTTACGGCCAAAAATATAAATTTTCCTTCAGCTAGGATTTTTAGTTTCATAGTTATTTTATTTTAAGTTAGCGGTGTAGGTACTTCCAGTTACTCAATTTACGGAAAATTTTCTGAGAAACGGCCTAAAGTATATGAAAGGTCATTAAGTGGGTAAGAAATGAAATAAGTTTTAAAAAAATCGTTATAGCCGATTTTGGGAAAATCGCGAAAAACCGAAAATTCGCAAAATATATAACAATAACAGAAATAAAGTTGTACTTCAGGTTATTCAATTCTAACAAAATTCCTGATTTGGTATACAAAGGTAGTTAGGATCTCATATACAAATTTTCATTTATTTAGGATTATCAGTTTCATAATTATTTTAGTCAAAATTAATGGTACGACTACTTCCGGTTACTCGGTTTACGGACGTTTTTTGAGAAATTGTTTTAATGATATGAAAGGTCATTAAAATCTCTGAGAAATACAATAAATTTTAAAAAAATCGTTATAGCCGATTTCGAGAAAATCGCGAAAAACCCAAAAATGACAAGAGTAAAGTGGCACTTTCGGCTATTGGATTTTAGTGAAATTGTTGTAGTCGCGTGCGAGGATGGATAGAAACTCAAATAGAAAATTTCGTTTATCGACGACTTTTCGTTTTCGAGATATTTTGTTCATACTTATACATACGCACACACCCACGCACGCAGGCACGCACGCACGCACGCACGAACGCGCTCGCGTAGGCACGTACGCACGCGCTCGCGCAGGTACGCACGCACGCGCACACGCACGCGAGCACGCACACACACTCGCACTCACTCGGATACACACACACACACACACACACACACACACATACACACACACACACACACACAGACACACACACACGCGCGCGCGCGCACACAGACAGACAGATCAATTTTTATAAACATGTTTTTCGGATTCAGGAGGCCCCAAAACGTGCATTTCCACTAAAATTTCGATATCGAAAATTTTGGACGAAAACAACACTTTCTCTATACTATATATTTCATATAGGTAAGAGAAAGTAAAAATGATTAAAGAAACTTCAGGGAATTTCGCGAAAAACATTGAAATAATGGGCAACGTTGTATACGTTCATGAACATATTACATTTATTTACATAACAATAGTAAACATAAATAATATATCCTTGTCTTGCGATAAATCTTTAACAATATTTGAATATTACAGAGAATTTCATAAAAATAGTTATAATGAAATACTAGCTTTAAGAAATATGTATGTATATCGATTTTGGACGTTTATATTAACCTACAAAATAAATTGTTCAAACATCAACTGTCAAGTTATAGTTACTGAGTTGACTGGGAATAATTTACTCTTTAGCTATACAGTGACATTGATGACCAAGGCTTATCTTTTAATAAACAGTACCTACATACTATGTTTCTTAAATGTTAATTTGATTTTTACTCTTTAATATTGGAGAGCGTGATTTACACATCGACTGCAGTGCTTGAAATTTCATTTCAATAGTGGTTGAAGTTGACGACTATCAATAACTATAAATACACGCATTACGAAATAATATGCCATAATGTATTTCACTACAAAAATCAACGTTACCTTGAAACATAATTGAATTGTCAATGCGTAATTCGTATGTGGTGTGCTGTTTACCCAATAAGTTCTATTTTCAAATGAAAACTTCGTAGAATAAATAGTATATACGACGCGTGAAAGAAGGCATTTCCACTGCTCGCATAAACTACATATGTCGCAGTTGAAATGCAACTTCTTCCACTTGTTGCATAATATACTATTTCGACATTCTTAATTGCAATTAATTTTCTTTAACCATTTTGACAAAAACATTTGATCTATCATGTTTTTTGAAATACACGATCCAATTATTTTATACTAATAAATAATTAAGGCAATGCCGTTTATGCATTTCATAATAATTTGCGGTTAAGTAAACGCAGTTAATTAAATTAGAATTGAAATACAACCGAGTTCAACGGTAATTAGTGGGTATTCATAAAGTTTATTTTGAAAACATGGACTTACCATAATTTTGTGTAATACAAATTTTCTAATACGACCCACCAATGACCACTCTACTTCCCATGCATCTCAAGTCCCGCAAAACCACATCGCGACTTCACTACTTACACACAATTTTGATCTCTTACAACAATTAGTGATTTGTTTTAGTCAGGGAGATGTAAATATACAACTGAAATGGCTCCGACCTTGTTAGATAAATGATTAGATAGCGTGTTTTCTTTTTCTAACCAATGATTTACCCAAGCTTTGATAATTGAATTTTTATTTTAGAAAATTTATTAATTATACTTCATTGTGAACATTATATCTTCTGAAATACAGAAAATCAGAATTTTAGGTTTTATAAAGAAGCATTTGAACTGTACTTGGCAAGACTGCTATTAAGTATAATACAATAGACAAAGATAGAGACGGTCTACCTGTAGCTGCAATGATTTGACTGATTTTAACGTTAAATATTAGTTTATGATGCCACTCCAGTTATATATTGCAATTACCTGATTTTAGTAGGTACCACAAGTAGGTACATACTACAATTATAATTAGTAGGTTAAGTAGACTAGTAATTTTTTTATGAAATATTTCAAGATGCGCAGGTTGAACACTCATATTAAAACAACTTTATCTAATCTATTATAGTATATGACGATACAAGATCGGTAGGTAAGTGCCTTATGACAGATCGAGAAAAAGTTAGAAAAATGAGAGCCAAAGGGTCGAATTTTGTTAATTTTTGAGACCTATTTTACTAAGGCACTTAATGATCGTTTATCGTACACTGTTTTTTGCTATGACCTAATTGTGACAGTTTGATATCAAACCTTCACTACGTTTCATATCAGTACTAGTACCTTTATAAACCATAACGTGCTTGTTATCGTGGCGTTACTATGACAATCGCAACAGTTTAGAAAATATATCAGGACGTGACAACCAACATAGCCGGTAAATGTACAAAAACAGGTTAATAGCGCAAAAATATATTTTCCACTACTAGTTATATATGCCTGCATTATAGTGTATATTAGTATGCTGTGAAATCGAATTTTTCAAGTGACAAGATAATAATTTTTCATTATTAAC
>JAHWXV010139795.1:0-11157 GCA_024586415.1 Phrixothrix hirtus
ATATATATATATATATATATATATATATATATATATATATATATATATATATAGATAATTATTTTATGTCCCTTCCTTTAATAACTCACCTAAAAAATAATAGAATCAACTGCATCAGTACAATTAGGAAAGATAGAATAGAACGTGCACAACTACCAGATATAAAAGAAGAAGATCGAAGATCACATTCAGCTTTATATGATGAACAAAACGAAATTGCACTTGTGCAGTGACCCGATAATAATATCGTTACAATGGCAAGTAACATTTCTGTTCAGGAGATATTTACAGACGGCAGTTGTAAGAAATAGTCTAGAAAACATAGGAAAATAATAAATGTACCGCGCCCAAACATTGTTTGTATTGTATAATTATTGTAAAATAAGGACATGAGATGTGCTGGTTTATTCGATCAACTAAAGGATTATATCGAATTCGAATTCGATCCAAGAGATGGTATTGACCTACTTTCCGATTTTCTTTAAATGGTGCTATGGCAAACATGTGGCTATTTCATCGCAATATTAAAGTAATACCTCTTTTGGAATTTCACCGAAGGGTTGTAGAATCTTTATTTGCAGAAGCTGATATTTTAGCGCGTTGTGGAATTCGACTAAAATATTATAACATGTACCTGAAGAAATACGTTTAGATAACATAAGACGTCCGGTAGGTAAGCTAGAGAAGCAATGTAGATCTAGTAAATGGGGAAAGTGCCCAAAATATAAATCTATAAAGTGCAATATTGGACTACATGCTGAGAAATGCTTTGTAAATTGGCACATATACAGCTTTCTGTTGTTTTGTAAGATTTGAATAAATTTCACTTCCTCACCATTGAAATATTATTGACCTCCTACTTCCCAGGGTTTGATATATAATACCCTTAAAAAACCCGTTTAAAATCAAATATGTTATATTTTAACAGACGTAGTCTCTATTGCGCTGTATTGTAGTCCTGTATTCTAATGTTTATCATTTTTAAAGAAAAATTTAATTTTGGGTATTATGAAGAAGAAAAACCCTTATTTTCCGAAAGCAGTAACGATAACAGGAATATTTTGACGTTAGCAAATGACAGTTCTAAAGTGTTCTAAAATGAATTCATTAAATCAATGTGATTTTTAAAAATAAGCAGATACAGGAAATTTTTAAAGTGTACCATTTTGGTTTTCAAAGTTCTTTCAGCAATTATAAAACTTACATCATAGCTGAGAGCACCAACGATATAAGCTAAAATTCTCCATCACTTTCCTTATATAAGTACTTTGCATATCCCACCGTTTCTGAAATGTCTATGCAAAGCATTAATTTTGTTTTTAGCGAATTAAATTGCAAGATATTATAACAAAATTATAAACAATGAAAACCCAATGGAACATTCTAGAACAATCCACAAGGTACCTATAATTATGATTGATGATGTAATCACAAATGACAAATTGCGGGAACCGATATCTGCCAACTAACTACAAAGTCAGCCAAGAGTCATTGCATTGCAATATATTACATCATTATTATGATATTTTATTCTAGATTTCTACCTTACTATTCTGGAATTTATCCTTTCTATACAAATACCAGATTAAATTCCCTTAGTTTTAGTTTTAATCTGAATCTAGTCTTATTAGTTACTTATATACAAAAATAGCAATATAAGCGGTTGTCGTTAGTGTATTGTAAAATAAATATTTATATAAATAATACCAATATTAATTAATATAAGTAAATATTTTTAAACAACTAACTAGCTTCGTTACATTGCGGTCAGGTGTCGGCTTTATTATTAAACTTGTGAACTCACAAACTATTATTAATTAAATGCTAGTATTAATAGTTTTCTATATGCTAATAGAAAGAAGGGCACAAAAAAATATGTAGTCGTTGATGCAAATTTTGCAAAAATGCTGGATAAAATGGAATCAAATCAAACTATATTACAAGAAATTCGAAACTGAAATTGCGCGGATAGTAAGATTAGCAAACCCAACGGCCCCAGACAGCTTTATTGAACAAATTGGGGTGTAGACGGTCTTCGCGATTCTGTTGCACAACAGGTACTTTTAGATTAGCTCGTCCACGTGACCTTTCTAGTGTATTTTCTCACGCACTGAAATTTGAAGCTGCCAAAAAAGCATCGAAGGGACATGTTCGTCTGAGAACCATTGAGGAAGATAAAGCTGGTGCTGATACCTTAAAAGAAACAATTTTAAGTTCATTTATAGCCAAAATGACCAACAGGCCGTTAATTACGATGCTAAAAGTACAGTAAATTGGGACACATACAGAAAAATTGTTAAGACACTATGCGCGAAACAATATTTATGGGCCAACCCGACGGAGACTTCTAAGTAGGACGCGTAGAAATCCTAGTAACAAGCAACATAAATATTGGTAGAGGTATTCTAGCTGGAAGAGTGTTGATCGAAGCCAAGGAAACAACACCCGTTCGCTTGTTGATTACCAATACCTCCCAAATAACTCTAAAGGCAGGTACTAAATTAGGAACAAACACACGTATCTCATCTGTGGTACGTTACACAGAACCAGTGAAAAGATTTTACCCGTAAAAAATTTATCTAAACTGCATGTTGTACTCGAATTCTTGGACAATAGTTTTCCACCATATGTAGCTCAGTAGCAAAGCGGTAGAGTAGGTGGATAAGGTGTAGCTAATTGTGGTAAAAAGCTGCGACCAAAATACTTTTCTCGGAGTTCATCTTCTGGTTCTGATTAAGTCGAAGTTTTACCTAAGACAAAAAGGAAAGTATAGAATGAGTAGGGCGTCAGTCGTTCACTTAAGCAGCAGCGGTTAACACCTAAACGGCAAGATGTTTACCTAAAATAAACTTGTGTGTAGTGCTTGCACAGCGTTCGGAACTGTAGTCCTAAGAGATCCTAAAGACAAGTAAATTAAGGCAAAGGAAAGTTCTGTGAAATCACAAGCCAAGTTCAACAAATAAACACGTATTTATTCAAACACCTAAACCATCTAGTTAGAATGTACACAAATCGCATAACATCATATAAACAACAAAATGATATATGTAATAACAGTAATTTTATGTCCTGGTTGGGGACGCATTTGACAATCAAAACGGATAAGTGAATTGCTTTTTATATAAGCTAACCCAGTATTATTATATCCCAATCTTAGGGCTCAGTGGAATTAATTCTATATCCTGGTAAAGGATAGATTTTACAATCGAAATGGATGAATGGGTTGCTTTTTATAGATCAAAGCTAACCTAGTACTATATTACGAGGCTTGGTATCTAATAGATACTGTACAACGTTACTCCAAAATTAAATAACTTAATTACAGTAAGAAAGTTACACAGAAAAATACGTTCCATCAAGTGAATTAAAAAGATACAGATATCTTAATAAAAGAAAAATTATTGTACGTTAAAAACTCTAAATATTTATTTAATGACAGTCGAGAAAAATAGCGTCAATTAGTTACAACTAAAATTTAACAAACAAAATATGAAGGAATGAACGTGAATCTAAATACTCGTAGGCATACACTAACCAATTACGCAATAAAGTTGCCGAAGAAAACATCTAAAGTAAAGCGTGTTTAATTAATATCAAAAGTGACGGAAGTTATCAAATAATATCTCTTCTCTAGAGAAACATACGTATGCTGCACATAGGTATCAAGTATACCCTGTATATGAACAATGCATTTAACCCAAATATTTCTTTAGACTGGTTTTCAACATAGGTTTTTTTCATCTTGCGGTTATTGAGAAGCTGTTAATTATTGGTAATGTAAAACTAAATTATATACGAATATCAAAGCAAAGGTGACACAATTATTTTACATTTTAAGTGCGCTTAAACAAAAAAGCAGCAAGTAATTCTAACTACATAATGTGAAATTTATATTCACTTCAAAACTAAAAGAACTAAGCAAATTCATTGGCACTTATCGCATCTGACGCATGTGAGCGGTCGTGATATGAAGTTGTCGAACAAGTTGGAAACATTGTTCAAATAATTTATAAGAAATGAGTAAACTAAGATTTTTGTACGACCTTAGGCTATCCATGTAGCAGCATCTGTTGTGTGCATAATGAAATAACGAGCAACCATCAAGCACGACTCCAATTCGGCACTCAATTACTATTAAAGGACAGCTCGTAACATCTTAGTAGACAGAATCGGAGGAACAAATCCCTACCAGTCAAGCTAAAAACAGTAGACCAGCACGAATTAATTCGCCAAAAAGGAAAAGCCTAATTAGTTCTTAACGTTGTGTCAAAACGAACAACGCCTTTTTTGTAAGTGCAGTAATAAGGAATAAACAACCATTCACATTGTACGTTTATATGTTAGCAAAGCCAAACCACAAGTGTTCTTTCAAGGCAATTCACACCCGAAGAAATTCTGTGTGGATTACCATCGTTTAAATAATGTGACCAAAACGAATAACTATCCTGTATACAGAATTGACGCCCCTTTAGTCACGCTTTCCGGTTCCAAACGTTTTCGACTTTAGACATGAAAAGTGGATATTAGCAAGTCTGTATGGAGGCTAAACATCGTGAAAAGGCAACATTATCCATTTGATCTGGGGACGGACGGTTCACCGTGATGCGTTTTGACTTGTGCAATGCATCAGTGACGCTTGAAACGCTAATGGAATTGATCTTGAGGAGGTTGTGTGGGTAAAAATGTCTAGTATACTTGGGTGATGTCATAATTATTGGAAAGGCTATCTATGAACACCTGAAACATCGCGCAGGTATATTTCAAAGACTACCGAGTGCAAATTTATAACTTATTCCGTAGAATTGTAACTTGTTTCAAATCAAAGTGAAATACTTGGGTCATGTGGTCTCTGACAGATATGGCAGCTGACCCAGAGAAAACTCAGTCCATACACTAATTACCACAATAAAAAGATAAACATAAATAATGAAACTCCTTGGGGTCATGCACTTAATGCCGTCAATTTGCACGTGAATTTGGAGACTTCGCGAATCCGTATGCAGTTATCCTAGAATAGAGAGAAGATTTGTATTTGATACCTATGGTAGCCATGTCGGAATCTGTGCAGTGCTATCGCAAATCCAAGACGGACAAGTTCTTGGATGTATCCAAACTTGAAAGGAGCCATTATGTTATGCGCAAAGAATTGCTAGCGACGATAAAGGCTGTTGAACACTTTTACAGATATCTTTGCGGACAAAGTTTCTTATTTAGTACTGACCACTCAGGATTAAAATTGTTCCTATAGCTAAATAATCCAGAACGCCAAATAACGAAATGGATTGATCGGCTGCAAGGGAATGAGTTTGAAGTTGAGCATCGATTGTACTGGAAGGAATCATAGAAACGATAACGCTGTACCAAGACGGCCTTGCAAAGAATACTGCAAGGACTGCTCTCCATTAAACGATAACTGGAAATGGGATAATGTCAAGCAAAATCGAGAAAGCGATCTACAACTAAAGTTGTTAATAAAATGGATAAATCAAGGCCGAAGACCGGATTGAGAGGAAGTGGCCTCCTTTATTCCCGTTGTTAAGGCATATTGGTCCAATGGAACTCCTTGCAAATTTAGGACGCGCTTTTGCAAAGAGCCCTAAAAAATGATGGTAGAAATATGAAACGAATGCAGTTGGTGGTTCTGAAAGACAGAATAGCGAAGATTTTACGAAAACTCCATGATGGACCATCTAGAGAGCAAATGGAGGTATAGGAAGCGCTAGAAAAGTCCGTGAAAGATTTTATTGAATGAACTGCAAGGGTGATTTTCAGGACTGGTGCCGAAGGTATGTAATATGCGCCTCTAGGGATCGTACATTAAGGTCGATAAAAGCACTGATGCGGCAATGTAATGTGGGTAGCCCATTTGAAAGGGTAGTCATCGATATAGCTGGTCCATTTCTAGAAACCGAAGCAGGAAGCAAATACATCCTAGTTGCAATAGATTATTTTAGTTAATGAACTAGAGCATGCGCTCTACCTAATCGAAGGACAGTTACAGTGGCCGAGACTTTGGTGAAAGAACTGTTTAGTCGTTTCGGAGTACCTTTGGTATTACATTCAGGTCAAGGAAGAAATTTCGAATCAGCCTTGTTCCAAAGTCTCTGCCAGCTGTTGAAGAAGATACGCAAAACCAGAACAACTGCACTTCATCGACAGTCAGATGGAATGGTGAAATGCAACAATCGAACAATGAGGAAATATTAGCTAAAAGTTGTCTCAGACCATCAAAGAGATTTGGAGCAATACTTATGTCTGTTTCTGAAGCCACATCGCTTAGCTGTACACGAAATGACACGAGAGACCTCAAATAGAGCGAAATTAGATTACTGTGTTATTTGGAGTTTAGTAGTAAGCCTGGAGAGGAGGTGGTTGCTGGAAATAGATATGGCGTAAGCCTATAAAAGAAGCTAAATTCCATTCATGGGAGAGTTCGCACTAATATCCAGATGGTTCGTGAGCAAATCAAGTTCTAATATGATGTAAGCTCCAACATAGGAGGATTTCAATCCAATGATATATTTTGATTGTAGCAATCTTAGCGACGACGAGCCTATCTTTCTAATGCAAAGACATTGGGAAGGTTCGTATAAAATGAAAAACTGTACCAACGATGCAATCTACCAAATTATGAAATTGCCTAAAGGAAACCCCAAAGTGGTTGACATTAATTGAATAGCCCCATACGCGGGGAGCAATGCAGAACCGGAAAATCAAGAATGTGATCAAAGGGCAAATCATATTGAATTAGAAATAGTGGAAAACTGTGAACAATCGTTTACCGAATTTATGTCTACTTATTTAGGACAACACAATGCTAGATTTAGGGTTACCACTGAGTACTAGAGAAATTTGTTTGGCAGGTTTCGTCGCTAAAGATGTCCGAATGTCCAGTAGCATCGTACAAGTTTAAAAAGAGGTATGGTGGGGTAAAGGAAATGCTGCAGTAAGGGCCAGAAATTGGAATGGCTTGTCACCTACTACGCCGTGACCGCCAAGGTATGCGAAGTGCTTACTACCTTGTGACGAGAGCATTATCCCGTCAAAACCAACGTTATGAAGACTCGTGGAAGGCATTATGGGAGCTAGGGAAACAACTGATGCCGATGCCGATAGAAAGTTAACCGTACCAAAGTCCTTCTGTGACCTCGACCAGCTTAATTGGCGCATGGTACGTAACATGCTGGAAATAGTGTTTCGAGACACTATTGTCAAGATCCTGGTGTGTAGTTCGAATCCAAAAGGAACTCTAACAACAACGAAATCTGTGAGCGACCATATTTCAAGAAACGGAGCAGCAGGCATGGACCGTAGCGTAGACTACAACATTCGCAAACCAAGTTAGGATAATCGTAAGTGCAAAGTCCAAGGTCCCTGTTAGGTAAGTCTTAAAGAAGGGAAGGTGTAACAAAATTATAAACAATAAAAACTCAATCGATTATCCCGGAACAATTCAGATGCTTCCTTATAATTAAGGTAGATGATGTAATTACAAATGACTCATTGCGGTAACCGATATCAGTCCATTAAATGCAAGGTCAGCAATGAGTCATGGAATTGGAATTTATTATATCACTATTATGACTAATTTTATTCCACAGCACTTCCTTACTGTTCTGAAATTTATCCTTTCTATATAAATAACAGATTATATTTATTTTTAATTAGAATGTTATCCTGTTAGTTACTATTATACATAAATAGAAGTATAAACGTTTGTTGTTAGTGTACTGCAAAATAATTATTTAAATAGGTAAGTGTCAATAAATAATCCTAATTTAGTGAATATCAATAAAGAAAAAAATATTTAAACGCTGTTTTGGATAATTATAAAATAAGGTACATAATTTGTCTAGTAGGTACATAGTTGTTAATATAATGTGTGTCCCTGGATTACGGCGAAAGACAATTTCACCTTTTATTCTACAGAATCAAGACGCTGTCTATAAAGTTTTGCTTATGACAACGGAATTTTGAAAAATAAGATTTAATGTAGGGGGTCTTCAAAAATTGAAAACTATGAAAGTTATTCAAGGGACAAATATCTTTATTTTAGACATTTGCGAAAAGATATCATATGAAGAAGTTATTTACAGTTTAATAACTAGCTTAAGTACAGGATTGTAGTTCAAAATCAACAGCTTTATTGTAACACAAAACTTCAATACCTTTTATTAAAGATCAAGAAACGTTTTAAAGAACTGCCTCGATATTATCGCATTCTTACTAAGAACTTATTTTTAAACCTTGATATAAATTGCATTAAAATTTAAATTTTAAAGATTAATTGTATTTTGACATTAAATCTGTACATAAAATTTACAAAAAATCGATTTTGAACTGATATTCTATATTCAGACTTGTTATACATTGTGAACATTTACTTATACTATCTTTTTGAAAACTCGTAAATAGCGGCTTGTGTCGCTTGAGAAATTATCATAGTTTTCCAATTTTTTAATATCTTGTACATTTGGTCTCATTTATTTAACGCCAATGTCATTTCTTGAATAGGAAAACTTTTTATAGGTGATGTATTCTTATCGTAAAATAAAAAAATTAAGAAGTTTTTCCTCTGCAAACAGTAATCCAAAGACTCACGGGGTAACCAACGAATCAATGTTTGTTCAAATTCCATAACAATTCTTTAATATCACAAAAGGCCACTTCTGATAACACTTACCAATAATATGATTTTGTTCAGAACATTGAAATCTAAACTTAACAATAATTTTCTGAATTGAAATAATTTAGCTCAGATTAGTAGTTGGCAGAGTTCTTGCAAAACCACATGGGTGGGAGTGGTGACCAAGTTTGTGTCTAATGAATGCACCTTTTAAAATTTTTTGAGCATTATAAGAATTTTCTGTAAATAAATAATATGTAAATGATTTTGTCGAAAAGTATCGAAGCCTTTAGATCAAAATTACTCCTGTCTAAAATATTTTGAACTATTGGTCAACCTTTTAAGGCGAATGTAACATTTTGTACCTTTCTAGTAATGTTTTTAATCATGTCTTCGACTGCAAATAAATAGCTCAGTAGACAGTATTACGTCTGTAAAGTTTATGAAATGTAAGCATTATGATATAAATGAATAATTGCGCCAATCTAGATCTTTAAACCGTTGGTGTTCTTTACTTTGGGAGGACTTTATGCTTAAAGTTTTAAAAGCATCAGTAGATAACGCAACAATTTTTTTATATTGTATCTATAAGCGTACATATTTATTTGTTACCTCCTTAGGATCATACACATCACACTTTGTAAGATTCCACAGATTATAAACATCTAAAAGGATGGTTGGAGCCTAATTATCATTGTCTATAATGATCAATATTACTTTAACATTGTAAGAACCCTTTATTTAAACTGCATACATACATTGCAAATTTCCTACTTTATAACTTCTAGAATTATTAGGCTCGATAGATTATAAATTTCTAGTAACTGTTTTTTGCTTATTTCATACTGCATTGACATTTACACTCCAAATAATGTTATCTTTAGAAGTATTACATAGATTTGGCATAATATTCGTCTATCCTTAAGATCAGTAGAAACATTTCTTACACAGATAAACCAAGAAATATTTTAATATATCAACCACAATGTTTAAAAAATTGTTTTTATGTGTGAGGGAGACTTTTGAGAAATAACACGTGTCACCAACACCGTTCAGTTACTAGCACTCCGTTTCAGACCGCTTATGCGAGGACGCTAAAAGGCGGGAAACCGTATCCTCAAAGCCTAATGCCCTGTGATAGCATCTAAAGTTTGGTGTTCCCATAGAGCACGGCAAATACGCTAAAAGGTGTGTATGAAATTTAAAATTAAAACTTTTTAAGTAATTCATTTATTAGGTTAATAAAGTAGTAATTCTGAAGCAGGTTCCATACTTCGATTTAACAAAATCACCGCCCAGGACATAGTTCCCATAACGCACATGAAATTCTGATGTCCGCGTTTTGTAGCCTAAATACGTATAGGTGTGTGTACGTGTGTGTATGTGCGTGTACGTGTGTGTGTGTGTGTGTGTGTGTGTGTGTGTACGTATGTGGTCAATATATCTAGAAAACCAAACGTGGTAGAGAAGTGCAATTTTATATAAAACTTTATTACTGCCTTAGAACTTCGTAGTAAGAATTTTGTTAAAATATAATGACCGAAAGTGCTAATTTATTCTTGAGATTATTCGGTTTTTTGAAATTTTTCCGAAAATGGCTGTAACGATTTTTTCTAAACTCGCCATGTTTCTTGCACCTATAATGCTGTATTACCTAAACTAATGCGTTTTTCTGAGAAAATTTGTTGAACTGAGTTATTGAGAAAAATCTCTAGGGTTAAGTAAGGTCTTGTTTGGCGAATAACTTGGATGTGTGACCTTTCCAATTATCGTCCTCAAAATAAAAATAAATTAATATTTTAATGATTTCTGAGAATTATTTACATACCTAACTACTTTTTATTTAAATCTATAAATAATTTTCGTTTTAAATAAGCTTAAAATTTAATTATAAAACTCTTAGTGCATGTATAAAATAAGTTATACATGAGTGAATTATTTATGCATTTAAATTAATTTTAGAGTTTACAATTCAGGTGTATAGGAAAGTAACTAACCTCAATAAATTCAAATTAAATTTTAAATGGGCAAGAGAAAGTCGTGTGTTGTCTCATACCAGCTTTTGTGTAAATATGTTAATTTTAAATATTAAGTAATACAAATGAATAGTTAAAAAAATAAAAATAATAAAGTGACAATGTCGTCTATTAGATTTTAATGAAATTTTTATTAACAGTCCCGTAATTATAATTGCAATTATTTTGATATTCTTATTTATTTTTAACTAGAAAAATAATACTTTTATTATAGGATTAGGAATGAAATTACATACTAAAAGTAAATCGATTACAAGAAAAATATAAAATAAAATTTAAATTAATATTTAATAGAGAAAAAGAAACCTCACATTTGAGAATAATTCATCAGCTTGTGTTTAGCATTGAAACTCGTTTTTACGTTGACATTCGTTTATTTCAACGTTTTGTGCATGAATGATTTTGAATGTATTAATTTGTTCGGTTCATTCAAGTTATTATATTAAACTATTTGTTAAAAGATGATAGGCTTTGCTCATTGTCATATGTGTGTAT
>JAHWXV010139807.1:0-10433 GCA_024586415.1 Phrixothrix hirtus
GGTTATGTTTAACAATGTGAAGTTTGCACTGGAAACATCAGCTGGTGCCTAGCAACAATGAGTGTTACCAAGGCCAGCAATATAAATAGCAGCCCTCGTAGAAAGCAAAATTGCGCTTACATAGTTGTGAGAAATGTAGTTCACAACCATTGGATGTGGATGCAGAGAAGAAATTAGTATACAATCCCACCATTCCATACTTTAAAGAGAAATATAGAATTCACGGGGATATTGAGGTAATTAAATTATTTGTTGGTGCAAGGGGTACAATATCAAAATTCTTTGTAAAATTTGCAAATCGGTTTTTTATTTTGATGACTACTGTTAAATTTACTGTTGTTGAAACATTGAAATTTTTTTTTTCAAATTTTACGTATACATTTGTACTCTACATCTAATAGCAGTAGTTCCTAATTTATATATCTTTTTATAATTACATTAGTTTGATGTTTATTTAGTTTAAACAATTTCTTATAGTATTCCTTGTTTAAACAGACCAATTTGTTGGTAGGATGTTATTTTTTAATGCAAGCCAATGTAAAATCCAGGAAATGGAATCTATTCAAAATAAACTACAGGATCAAATTGAATCAAGCCAAAATGCATTAAAAGAAGAAATTTTAAGCAAATTAAAAGAGGAAACTGAATTCAATCAAAATAAATTGGAAAATGAAATTAAGTCAGGCCAAAATGCATTAAAAGAAGAAATTACCAGTAAATTAACAAAAGAAATAGATGGTGTTACCAATGAGATGACAACAAAATATGAGGAAGTAACTAAGAAGTGCGACGAACTACATGAAAAGTGTATTCTCTTTACCGTAAATAATGAGGTCATCATGCCTAAAAAGGAGGCATGTCAAGTACTAGAAGACACCCTAAAGCACCGACGTATGACGGGAATACGTCTTGGGCCAATTACCACAAACAATTCGTAGCAGCCGCAAGATTAAATGGATGGACAAGTGAAGAAAAGGCAACTGCCTTAATTGTGGCTCTACGTGCGGATGCTTTAAACATTCTAGAAACAATACCGGATGATCTACAGAATAACTATGATTACCTTGTTTCACAATTAAAAATGCGATATAGAGATAAATATCTGCAACAGGTCTACTGTGCCCAGTTGAGAAATCGTGTTCAGAAGCTTGGAGATATTTCCCAGTAATTCGAAGCTGAAATTGCATGGCTAGTAAGATTAGCATGACCAAAGGCTATAGAAAGTTTTACTGAACAAATTAGGATGCAAACATTTATCGATGATCTTAGAGATTCTGAAACACAACAGGCACTTAGATTAGCACGTCCACGCAACCTTGCTAGTGCATTGGCTTATACTCTTGAATTTGAAGCGGCCAAACAAGCATCGAAAGGCCATGTTCAAGTGCGAGTCGTTGATAAAGATAAAGCTAGTACTGAGACCTTAGAAGAAATGGTGTTAAGATTACTTAAGATGTAAAAGCCAACCGGACGTAAACTTAGATCCAGGACGTGCAGTAAACAGGGGCATACACAGAAAAATTGTCAAAATTCTATAAGCAGTCCTGCTGATAAAACAAAACACCAAGAAGGCACCATCCAAGTGGCATCCTTAAAACATCAACAGGATAGTCTTTACATTAATGGAACAAATGCATGGAAGAATTGCAAAATGCTGCTGGACACAGGAGCAACGTAGACAATAGTGAAACCAAACATTGTTGGGAATGGAAGATTACTGCCTTCACCGCTGCGATTACGTACAGCTGCAGGAAATTATGCAACCGTTCATTGTGAAATAATTACAAATATTGAGATCGGCTGTAGGAAGTTAACGCACCGTGTGCTAGTAGCTGATATTGAATAACCTGTTATATTGGATACGGATATAATGTCTGAGTTTGGCTCTGCATTAGACTTAAGGAGTCATGTCATACGAGTTGATAATGAAGAGATACCCATTAATAAACGAGATAACCGTGCAATAAAAATAATCCTCGCCGAAGAGGTTACATTACCGCTAAGCAGCTAAATAATAGTTATGGGCCAACCACATGGAGACTTCCGGGTAAGATCTATAGCAATTATAGAGACCAGTAACATAAATATTGGTAGTGGTATTCTGGCTGGAAGGGTGTTGATCGAGGCAAAAGAAGCAACACCTGTTCACCTGATGAACGTCAGTATCTTCCAGATGACTCTAAAGAAGGGCACTGAAATAGGATCATGCATACCAATTTCAGCAGCGGTAATGTTTTGTCTGTGAAGAATTTATGTAAACTGCATGCCACACTCCAATCCTTGGATAACAGGCTATCCCTGGGCAAAAGGCTAAGGCAAGTCAGTTGATCCAACGATATGCCGATGTATTTGCTACGGACGACCCTTTGAAAGGAAGAACAATTGTTTTGACACACAAAATAAATACCGGTGATGCCCAATCAATACGTCAACGACCAAGGAGGTTGCCTTTATCCAAACGAGGCGAAGCTGAACAGATAATCTAGGACATGGCATGCGAAGGGATAATAGAGCAGTCGTTGTGCATCGCCAGTTGTACTGGTTAAAAAGAAAGATGGCAGTACCAGATTCTGTGTGGATTACCGTCGTTTAAACACTGTGACCAAAAAGGACAGCTATCCTCTACCCAGAATTGACGACACTTAGGCACGCTTTCCGGTTCCAAATGGTTTTTGGCTCTGGACATGAAATGTTGTTATTGGAAAGTTGGTATGGAAGCTGAACATCGGGAAAGACAGTATTCTCTGCCGAATCTGTTCCCTGGTAGTTCACTGTGATGCGTTTTGGCTTGTGCAATGTACCAGCGGCGTTTGAAAGATTCATGGAATTGATCCTGATAGGGTTGTCTTTGTAAACATGTCTAGTATAGCTGGACGATGTCATAGTTATTGGAAAGACCTTCGACGAACACCTGGGAAATCTCGAAGAGGTGTTGCAAAGACTAGGAAGTGCAAATCTACAACTTAGTCCAAAAAAGTGCATCTTGTTTCAAAGCAAAGTGAAATACTTGGGTCAAGTAGTCTCTGAAAAAGGCGTGGCAGCTGATCTAGAAAAAATTAATTCCGTACGAGGATGGCTACAACCGAAAGATAAACATGAATTAAGAAGCATCTTGGGGTTATGCACTTACTATCGTCGATTTATACGTAGATTTGTAGACAACGCAGAACCACTTACAAAGCTTACTGAGGAAGACCAACCATATTTATGGAGCAATAGCTGCCAGGAGTCATTTGAAACACTTAAAGAAACATTGATAACAGCACCTATACTCAGTTACCCTAGAATAGAGGGAAGGTTTGTCTTAGATACGGATGCTAGTCACGCCGGCATTGGTGCAGGGTTATCGCAAATCCAAGACGGACAAGAACGAATAATATGGTATTTTAGCAAAATGTTGTCCAAACCAGAGAGCAACTATTGTGTTGCGCGAAAAGAATTGCTAGCGATGATAAAGCCCGTTGAACACTTTTACAAGTAACTTTATGGATGAAAGTTTTTATTGAGGACTAATCACGCAGCGTTAAAATAGCTCGTGAAGTTCAAGAATCCAGAAGACCAAATAGCGAGATGGATTGAACGGCTACAAGAGTATGATTTTGTTGAATATCGTGCCGGAAAGACTAATAGAAATGCTGACGCTTTATGAAGACAGCCTTGGACAGAAGATTGTAAGCATTGTACTCAGTTGGAGTCAAAAGTGGAAGACCTTATTGTCAACCGTACTACTGTAAATAACGATGATTGGAACCCAGACAATGTTAAACAAGATCAGAAAAGTGACCCAGACCTGAAAGTGCTTTTAAAATAGAATAATGAATGTTGAAGCTCTGGTTGGGAGGATGTGGCCTCATTTAGTCCCACTGTTAAAGCATATTTTTCCCAATAGGACTCCTTGCAAGTTCAGGACCGCCTTTTCAAAAGAGCCCTGGAAAGTGATGAAGAACAGCGTATCGGAAATTTTACGATAGCTGCATACACCAGGAGGGCATATGGGAGTAAAGAAAGCTTTCCAATTTCACGTTTTAAGGGGCTTATATCAGATACAAATATATAAAATTGCCAATCACCTACTATGCAAATTTTGGATTCGACAGTTTTTAGATGGCAATTTTCCAACCGTATTATAACGCCTATATTAATGGATAAATATCCAAAACCAGCATTCGGTGAGAAAAATGTTTATTGTAAATGCAATGCTTCAAGATTTTCATTAAATTGTAAATGAGTAAAAAAATGTTTTGTACAATTAGTTGTGTGTTTAGCAAAATGTGTTGATATTTTTTAAAATAAAATAAAGTACGAGATTTTTGGTTTTTGTCATTATTACATGTCTCGTAGTATCTGATAGCAAACAAGCTAATCGAGAGCGTAATGCGAACATCAACTTTTACTCGTCATTACAATAAATGTATATATTTTAGAAAAAAAAATCTCAAATAAAAAGTAACTAAAGTATTTTGCGATTCTAACAGCGCAAACGTGTATATAATTGGATTATAAATAAAAAACGTCCTCACATCTCGAAAATTTCAATGCGAAATGAAATTTTCGATGCAACTATTGTTAGTTCTTTGTATATCAATAATAAGTTATTACTTTTGGTAAAAATTGAATTTAACCATTGTGCTCGGAATAAAATGGCGTGTAATTTATAAAACAATTGTTTAAAGGGCTTAAAAATTGCAAAAGTCACAACGGGTTAAACTAAAAATTATGTTGCACAGTTATTAACTTACAATTTTTGAAAAAACGCAAATATAACACAGAAGGCATTAAATGCGGCCAGCGGGTCTTCTACATTCGGATCCGTCAGAAAATCTGGCATAAAAAAGTTGAACAAATCTTTTAGAACAAAAAATGATGGGTTCAGGAAAAAACTAGCTGGAAGGGAATGGAACTGCGACTATTAGTTTTTATTATAATCTTGTACTGTTCATTACTGATATTAATATAAATAGATATGAATAGAAATAAATGTTTGTTGCAAGTGCATTGTGAAATAAATATTAAAGTTTATAAGTGTAGTATTAGCGAATATAACTAAAACATCTTTAAAACAATTAACTAGTTTCGTTACAGTATACTACTGTCAAAGTTACGATAAAATTAAATATTTTCAGTAACTCCAGAATTTTCTAAATTGTGGAACACAAATTCATAGATATAAATAACAAAAATCCGGCGTGAAACAACACACGACCTTCTCTTAAGCACATAGATATGCCAATAGTGTCCATAAATGATTAGATTTTGGAAATGATAATTATAACGATCATCCATCGAAGTTACTGAACAGGCGATGAGCTGCTTAACTCCGGAAATTTTCTCTCATAAATTGCTTCAATGCATTTTTTCAGAAAAACTGTTAAGTTTACCTAAAGGGGCATTAAATACATAATAACCCTAGTACATTCAAAAATGAAACTTATAGCTGTTTTCGAGAAGATCGCAAAAAAACTTAAAAACCGTAAGAATAAAGTGGCACTTCTGGTCATTCGATTTTACCTAAATTCTCGACATCTCATGCACAGGAGCTAAAAAAATTAAATATACAATTTCATTCATATATCGTATTTAGTTTTTGAGATGTGTTGTTCGCAATTAATACCATCAAGTACTTCCGGTTACTCGACTTTCGAAAATTTATTAGAGATACAGCTTTATTCATGTAAAATGGAATGAAGTAAACAAGAAATTTACTAAGTTTTAAAAACATAGATACAGCCGATTTCAAGAAAATCGCGAAAAACGAAAATTCGGAAAATATCTAAAAGGATAGAAATAAAGTGGAACTTCGGGTTATTAGATTTTAACTAAATTCTTCATTTGGTATACCAATGTAGTTGCGGCCACAAATATAAATTTTCATTCAGCTAGGTCCTTTAGTTTCATAGTTACTCTATTTTAAGTTGACGGTGTAGGTACTTCCGGTTAGTTAATTTACGGGGTAGTTTCTGAGAAATAGCCCAAATTATATGAAAGGTCATTAAATCTGTAAGCAATGAAATCAGTTTTAAAAATATCGTTATAGCCGATTTCGAGAAAATTGAGAAAAACCGAAAATTCGGAAAATATCTAAAAACAACAGAAATAAAGTTATACTTCCGGTTATTGGATTCTCACAAAATTCTTGATTTAGCATATAAAGGTAGTTATGATCTCATATGCAAATTTTGATTTATTTAGGACTATCAGTTTCATAGTTATTTTAGTCAGAATTAAAGGTAGGGCTACATGCAGTTGCACGTTTTACAAACATTTTTCTGGGAGACTGTTTTAAGTATATGAAACCGCATTAAATCTCTAAGAAACAAAAGAAATTTAAAAAAAATCGCTTTCGCCAATTTCGAGATAAACGCGAAAAATCAAAAAATTACAAGGGTACGTGGCACTTCAGTTATTCAATTTTAGTTAAATCTCTGCAGTCGCATGCGATGACGGATACAAACTCAAATGTAAAATTTGGTTTATCTACGATTTTACGTTATCGAGATCTATTGCTCACGTACGCACGCACGCAATGAGCATGCACATGCGCACGTGCGCAAACCACGAACGGACGCATGCACGCACGAACGCGCGCTCTAACGCATGTACGCATGCACGCACGCTTAAGCACGTACATACGCACACTCGCACGCACGAATGCTAGCAAGCACGCACGCATGCAAGCACGAGCGTACGCACGCACGCACGCACGCACGCACATAAGCACGCAAGCACGCAAGCACGCACGCAAGCAACGCGAGCACTCACGCACGCACTTACGCCAGCGCGCACTTACGTACGCACGAACTCATGCAAAAAGGGGGTATGCACCCAAGCAAGCACGCGCGTACGCACGCATGCAAGCACGCACGGGCGTACGTACTCACACACGCACTCGCGCACGTACACATGCACGGACACACGCAAGCACGCGTGAACGCAAAGGACGCACGCATGCACGCACGCGCGTAAGCACTCACGTAAGCTCGCACGCAAGCTCGCACGCACGAAAACACCCACGCACGCTGGTACGCACATCCGCACGCACGAATGCAAGCAACAACGCAAGCACATACGCTCGCAAGCACCCACACGCGCTCGCACGTACACACGCAAGCAAACCGCGCACGCACGCAGGCACACACGCACGCAAGAACGCACGCTCGCACGCACTCAGGCACGCACGCAGGCAGGAACGCATGCACGCAAGCACTCACGCACGCACGTACGTACGTACGCACGCGCGCACCCATGCGCTCACGAACACATGCACGCACGCAGGTATTTACGCAAGCATGCACGGATGCACATTCGAACACACGTGCGCACGCGTACACGCAGGCACGCAAGCAGTTACGCAGGTACGAACGCAGGCTCGAACGTAGGCACGCACTTACGCAAGAACGTGCGCACGCGCTTATACGCGCACGCACGAAGGCATGCACGCACTCGCGCACGAACGTACGCACGCGCGCACACCCGCACCCGAGAACGCATGCACGCACGCAGATACGCACGCACGCCCACACGCAAACACACATACAGACAGAGATCCATTTTTAAAAAGCTGTTTTTCGGACTCAGGGCGCCCAAAAACTCTTATTTGCACTAAAATTTCGACATCGAAGATTTTGGACGAAAACAATACTTTCTCAATAGTATATTTCATATAGGTAAGAGAAAGTAATAACAGAGATATAAACTCAACGTTTAATAAATTCAATAAATAAAATTTAATAGCAGACGAGATAACAGTTTTATTAATATGTCTAGTCTCTCCTAATTTAATTAGATTTCGCTTAAATTTTTGATGTACATAGTTGGACGAGTTATTTATTTACACTTTTTAATTATGAAAAGCTAATGGCTTTATCGGAAGTTGGGAGAAGAGATGTTCTGTTTTTGGTTGATAGTTTTTAATACTGAACTTCTAAGAAAGAGATCATTTCTTCCTAAATCTAAAAACCTATCCATAACTTCCAATAATGTATTACTTTAGCACAACAATAACCTTATACATAGTGTATCGTAATTGTCTTGTTAAATTTGAACAACTTATTTAAACTATTTAATAAACAACGAAAATTGTTGTCTACCCCGTTTTGTTTGTTCTGACGATTCTAATGTTTTCGATTATAGCATCCTTAGTTGATAAATATTATACAAAGGCAAACTGCTCTTCGGGAATACCAAATTATAGACAATCATTAAACGATAGTAACATTAATTGACACGATGGTGTATCTTATTTGTAGTACGTTCACCTATTAATAAATTTATACATCTAGTGTAGTTTTTCAAATTGATTAATTTTATAATGTATTATATGTATTAATTAAATAATTAAATAAATAGTTGCATAAATTATAGTTTTTTTACAACAAAGAACGCTAGTATCGAAAATGTTGGAAATTAAACCATAAGAACAAAAAAATTGGGAAGACTTGTAACGTTAAGGAGTTTGACGTTTGAAGAAAAAATAAAATCCTCGCCAAGTTCCCGGTAATAAGCCAGGAGAGTTTGGGTAGAACTTTTACTATGACGTAATAATTAAGAGTGTCGTACCTGGTACTATAAATATTAGGGTGTTCTAATGAAAACACCTATTTGATAGGGTACGGCGAACATAGGTGATCGAGTTGAGCGATATTAACTAAACTCACCTTTCTAGCGTTATTTTTTTCTTTTGGTTCTTACGACAAAGTTTTCACTACACTAGCTACGACGGAAGTTTGCTTCGACAGTAACTACATTTCGAAGTCTTATGCATGGCTCCTACTATAGATTTTCTTGCGTAGTCTTCCTGCATACATTGCTACATGTTCGAGTTACCGACTATTTCCATTTGGGGTTTTGCAAGAAAAGATAAGAAAGGCAAGATAAAGTTTAAATAACATTGTAAAGAATCGACAGAGGGTTAGCTGAACTTTATTGTTTACTAGTCGTACTATGTAGTGTATCGCTAAGAGATCAGACAATTATCATCACTAATGCGTAATTAGTGAAATACAAAATAAACATTTGGGTGTGCTTAAGTTTAGAAGAATTGATCGATTTATAAATTATAGTAGAACTGACATAAGTGTCATTATTACTTATATAATTTCTAATTTAATAATTCAGATAATGACTAGATTGTAAATTCTGAATGGACTGACTAAATGGCATTACCCGCTGTAAAGGGTAGTTCTTAAAAGCCGAATATTAATAATAAAAAGGTGATTTCGTCATCGTAGGTTATTAAAAACCCGAGACAATTGCTTGACTATTGCAATAGTGGGATGAATACTACGAAACACTAAAACCCTTTGCTTGGATACATAACCGCGAAGACTGTATGTAATATGATATCTAATATTAATATAAATTGAGAACAACCTCAATTTTTCGTATTCCAAATTAATCCAATACTGTACTTACTGTTCATCTTTTGTTTAAGAATTCTGATACCTTCAGTACGAAGTCCCATATGAGAGGCTTCAGATGCCTATAATACTTTGATGGAAATCCGTTTAGTATACTGTCATTATAAATTGATTATCTTATTATATTTGCATCTTACACAGAATTGATAACTAAATAGCAAAAAAGATCAATAAAACGAATCGGGCCTTCTTTTTTATTCTTTTCGTCTTTTCTTAAGTAAATTAATTTAACATTATCACGAATATTCAACCAGGCTAATAAACAAGATGGCGTGGACGGTACGATACCACAAAACCCTGGTTACCTGTAATGTTTTCAGTTTTGGGCGTACAGGTACAATCATCCTAAGTGCTAAATCTTCACAAAAATGTAGCGTACTCTTTCTTTGCAGATTTATTGCTCCTTAGGTAGGTATCGTCAGCCTTCAGCTGCATGATGGTTACGGTGACCAAATTGGAAACAGACACTTAACCGAGCAACCCGAGGAGTACTAGGAGAACTAGGTATCTATAAGGAGAGGCATATCTACAGGAACTTCAGACCCTCTCCCTAGTCATCACCCCGCCAGGGCTAACCGTGGGTTAGGTATAATTATATATAGGTCAACGTGGCAGACTTCAGAAATTTTGGTCATATTATTAAAATAAATATGAACCCAAATTTATCTACAAATAATTTTATCAACATATTTAAATTAATTAGAGAAACTCAAAGGCTACTCAATTCAATATTTATGTTTTAAAAATTATCACTTTCTCTTACCTATATATAGTACAAAAAAGTTATGCTTGCAGTCAAAACCTTCGATGCGTGGTCATTAGCGGAAGTCTACGTTTTCAGGCCCCTAAGTGCGAAAAATACATTTTTAGAAATATATTTCTATCTCTCTAACTCTCTTTCTGTGTGTTTATCAATATGTGTGGGTGCGTGCGTGTGTGTGTGTGTGTGTGTGTGTGTGTGTGTGTGTGTGTGTGTGTGTGTGTGTGTGTGTGTGTGTGTGTGTGTGTGTGTGTGTG
>JAHWXV010139818.1:0-12151 GCA_024586415.1 Phrixothrix hirtus
AGGTGAGGAGTTTTTGAGGCGCATCGTCACATGTGATGAGATGTGGGTCCATCATTACACTCCCGAATCGAAAATGGCGAGTAAGGAGTGGCGAAGGAAGAATGAAGGCTGTGAATGCGGGTTACTATTGCCAGTTGCCACAGCCGGTAAAAACCGCCTACGGAAACAAAAGATGAGGTATGCCCATTAGAGATGTCATCCTTCTCCGTGAAAACGCTAGGCCTCACACCGCGTTGTTGACAAGAAATAAATTGGAAGAAATAGGCTGGGAAACTCTCGAACACCCTCCTTATAGACCAGGCTTGTCCCCTTCGACTATTTTTTGTTCGCGTCCCTGAAAGAATCATTTGGAGGACAACGTTTTGAAAGCAATGAAGAAGTCGAAGAGCACGTGCGCAATTGGTTGACAACACGCACTCGGTCTTTTTATGAACAGGGAATATTTAAGCTTCCAAATCGGCGGCAGAAGTGTGTAGATAACGCAGGAATCTATATTGAGAAATTTTGAAGATATAGTTTGTGTATAATATTATTCAATAAATATATTTTTAAAAATTACCGTTTATATTTGATTCACCCTCGTACAATAATTTTGAACTTACGGAAGTATCTCTCCAATAAACAATGCACAATAAGTAGCATCCAATTTTGAAGTATCTGTCAATGATAAAACTTAATAGCAATCTTCCTTAGGAATCCGAATGTAATCAAAATTTTGAAACCTTTTTCCACTCATTAGAACAGATGCTCCCTAGAATTTGGTACAAAATGTTACTATCATGTCTAGTTAAAAGCAACGCTTATGGTATATTCTGGAAATAAAAATATTAATTATGAAGTGAAAGAAAATGAAAATGAAACACTAATTGGAATGACGAAAAATAACTAGAATAAATATAAATAGCGAGAAAAAATATACAGCTCAACACAAAAGTTTACTGAATAAGCGCCAAAGTAAGCGCGCAATTTTTCTAGAAGTGCATCTCAAACGTTTCCAAAACTTTACGGAATTTATAAATAAAACAAATAAGGATGACATTAATTAATAAAAATGGAATTCAAAGGATTACATCGCGTACCATAAGGTATTGTGGTCTAGTTCGTTGTGGAAGGCGCACGCTGTTGTTTTCGCTCCGTCTAGTTTCGATGATCTTTTTGACATTTTGGTTAAAACACCTACATTTTTGTTAGGGTGAGTAGGCATCCCTTGGTTAGGTACAAGGTTGGTTAATTGATTTTTCTCTCTTTATTTATTTCTAGTGTTTTAAGTCCGGGGTTTAAAATGTCCGTTAAGTTTGGGAATTCGCCGGCATGCTCATAACGCAGATTGCTTCTGGATGAGCCCGAAGTTGCGCTTTGGAGGGTTCCTTTCGCCTTGGTCGATCTGCTGCTTCTCCATACCAGACCCGCCCTTTGTTATACTTTCCTACGGCCCTAGTACGACGACCAGCGGTTTCGCGAAGAAACGCCTATCCCGCATCCTCTAGGTGATGATTTTGATTCATTAACGATAACATCCGTTTCTTCTCTCCAAAAACTTCTACCATCCAGGTCAGTTTATCTTATCTTCTCTACTGGCATCCGCCGAAGATGGCGAAACCTCGTTACGTTTTGGGACCTGCGAATTTTTGCTTTGCGTTCCGATACTTATTTTCTACGGTTTATTATTTTATGCTACAGTAAAATTAGTACTAATTAATCATTATAATTATTTGTCCTTGTCTACAAATATTCTACTAATAATTTTGAAATAGAAATTAATTGTTTTGTAATTGGAAAATCCATTCCTAAATACAACGAACTGTTATTTGAGCTCGACGCTAAATTCGTAGAGCGAGCGTGGCATCAATTCTCTCGGGGGCTACCGGAGTTCCCGCGCGTATAGGTCCGCGGCCGCTTTATCATTAACTTATTTCGATACTTTTACTTACTACTTGGATATATTTCTTATGTATGATTTATGTAAGGGCGTTCTTGGATAGACTAAATTTAATTAATTGCGTACGAATTTTAAACATTTGTTTATGCTTTATTCAAAATCAAATCCGCTCATCACTGTAGTGGAATTCGACGACCGGTTTAATTAATTCAATTATTAATATCTTTTCTAAAATGTTCGATCTTAGTAGATGCTTCATATCTAATTTAAATTAGGGTAATAAAGTTCACGAACACCTTAAATTTATCCTTTTTCAAATCTTATGTCATTTTCAATTCTACATTTTAAGTTTTTCTGCATGCTATCGGACATCTGCGCGATAATGTCGCCTGATATTGTAACTTTATAGTACTCATGTGTTAACTTAGCTTGAGGTTCTCAAAATTTTCTATTATTTGTATACTTTACTATTTATTTTGCTTATGCAAGCAATTCTTAAAATTTCACTGAATTTTTACCATTACGACTATTTGAAAGATTTTTATGAACTGTAGGCTGCCAGATACTCATTGTTGCTTTCTGAAACAAAAATAAACTGATCTTATCCTTACTTTGATTTTTCTTTCCATTTATGTGTTGTCTTAATTGATTTCCTTTCAGATTATTTATAAATATTCTTGCCATTACTTATCTGCATAACCCTAGGTGTGCATGGCAGAGTATTTACGAGTATCTTTAAGTCCAACTTTTATCGCCGAAATAGTCCACGGCGTTTTCACTCTTGTACGTCCAGACTTACACTAGCGTTATTCAATTACAAGTGTATGGCGCCCATCTTCCTTTCTTTTTCTAGGTATTTCAGGTTGCTACCTGCTCGAGTTCGTACCAGTTTCGGGACCGCCGACGCTCATCAGCACCGATTCAGGGATTTCTTCCAACGATACGGGTAGCGAAGCTTGCGCATGCCAACCTTGGTAGTTTCTCGATGGTTACGTCGACCGTCTTCTTTTTCAGGTAACTACAACCCACTCCCTAGCCTCCGCGGCACTAGGGCCGACCGGGAATTTTTCCTTTATTTTGCTGCGAACCGTGATCCTTCTGGTGAAGGCTATACGCGCTTGTTTATCCATCTCTGACGCAGCAAGTCATTGGCTACCACGAAGCCCGGACTTATCCCCAACTGACTTTTCCTTTTGGGGCCACATAAAAAATTTTGTGTACGGTGAAAAGATCGGTGACATCAATCATTTACGGGAAAGAATCGTCTCGGCGGTTGAGACAGTTACACCTGCTATGTTGATGAATACGTGGCGAGAAGTGAAATACCTTCTCGAGGTGTGTAGTGCAACAAATGGATCCCACATTAAAATTTACTAACATTAAAAAAAACTTTAAGGTAGTCTCTTTCATTGTATGTGCCCGTTTATGTAGTTTTCAATTAATTTCACCACAAAATTTATACATAAAACTAGGAAGTCCTTTTTCAAACGCCCTGTACTTTAAAATTTTTAGCATAGAATTGATGACTAAATAAAATTGTAACCAAAAATAGATTAATGTAGGATAATCTGAAGATAAATGTGTAATAATTAAGATATAGGTTAACAGGTATATCAAAATTCCAAACATCGATTTTTAAAACAGAAGTAACTAAGTTGCATAAAGATCTAAACGGATAAGCAAATATAACCAAAAGCTACCAGCACTTAATTTTTGATGTAGCATATTTAAAAAATACACTAAAGGATACACTATGCTTATAACATAATTTTTAGGTTAATTACGCTTTGGGATTCTATCTATTGAAATATTCATTAATTCTCACATACGTGAGCTCTGTGAACCCTGTTAAGAAATATAAGTTTCATGGTCAAATGCATACCTTTTTATAATTTACGAAAAAGTAAATGGTTCTACAAACATTTCAAATTCCTTGGTTATCGCCTTAGTAATACATTTGATTTAAGATAAATGAACTTTCATTATAATTTCCATTTAGTTAAAATTTGAAATGCAAGTTGTTTGTTAATTAATACTATATATGTTAAATAATAATGCTGGAAAATAGCCATATTTATGTGAATACGTTGCGCCAAATTATTTTTTTAACTTCAAAAAATAAAAATTACTCTAAATTTAAATATACTTAATATGCACAAGTTAAAATCTATTTTTTACTCTTATAACAAAAACATTCTTATCCGTGAAGTTCACGAAAGTAATCAGGCAGTACAAAACCACGGCAGACAACGCCCACAAGGTTCAAGATCTCTGCTATACAAGGTGCGCAGTACAAAATCGTCGACCGACCTAAAGATATTATCAAAATTAATTCATTCTAAGTTACTACAAGATAAGATTAAAATTATAACATTACAAGATTCACATAGTTTGCATTAACCTTTTGTACACCCCAAGATAAGAAAATCATAAAACGAATGTGAAAAAGTCAGATAGTTTTACGTTAGGAAGTGCAAAGTAAAAACAGGAGCTCTTACATTACTGTTGGAGTAGTAGGTTGAGTTTTTGTCATATAGAGGATACATTCATTGTTATATTGTGATTAATTATTGCCGTTAGTGCATCTTCATACATGGCTCTAATTACATTTTCGAATGTGTTTATTTATTCAGTTTAAGAATTATGGCATTTGTTGTACCTCTACATCGTATTTCGCTCTTGTCCTTCGCATACGTGAAAACTTAGCAATCTAGTTGATTGATTAACTAAAAAGTATTACGCTACCTTAAATGTCAGTCCAGTTACCGAAAAAGGACGCAAGTGAGCAATCGTACATTGTCCTTTGATTAGTCGGTCTATAAAATCCCTAACTAAGGAACTCTATTTTAATTCTAAAAATTTGAATTTCAAAATTTAATTTTCATATTCCATATTGTTAATTATAAAGAAACCCTTCTGCTTATTTAATTTAGATATATAGTTCGAATGCGTGTTTTGCATAATTACCCGAACTTTAAAGCTACCGATTTATCAATCTTATTTAAGTAAATAACGAAAGACATGTTAACTTCGTTTTGTATTTAATTCTGTGGATCATTTGTAAGAAGTCGTGTAATAATAAACAAGCCATAGTGAAGGCTGGTTCAACGAAAAATTTCTTAATTTCTTAGCAACGTCGCATTTGTACACCTCATAATTGAACTTCAACTTTAACGTATATTTTCTGTAAACTATTTGAAAATCTGGCATTTTCTAGCTTCTGTTAATTAGTAAATGGTCACATTTGTTTCCCTCTAAAGAAAAGTATTTCAGCCGCTAGGGATGAAATGAAAACAGATTCGCATGTTTGACAACAAATCCGACCATAACGATGGTTTTGTGGTTAGAAGTGAAAGGATGACGCCATACTTATCCTTGTGATATCCGTAATCTTCAATATTTATTTCCTTTATATTCGCTTCCAATGTATTGTTCCAAACATACACTTGCGCCCAGGTTCGTAGAGCATATTAAGGCTAGCTGCTGTCGCCCAAATCGTTGAGATGTTCCTTAAAGGAGCTCTGTTTGCTTTCTTCGCAGATTTTTCCTAGCCTTTTCAAAAGTTTAAGCTATACCCTATCACGATTCATGATTCATCCTCACTGAACTGATTTTTGCCAAATTTTTGTAACACTTCAGTATAGATCTGTGATTTTGTTTTATGTAAGACTACTGGCTACTTTACTGGCTGTATCGCAACATGCACCGCTCAATATTTCTATGTACGTTTACAGCAATAGGGCGTCCAAGATAGTTTCTCTTCTTAGCACTTTCACGCAATATCCGTAAAGTCATTCGTTCAAATATCTTAAACTCTTCCCAAACCTTAATTCCAATGACAAAATATCAGTGTATGGAGTGTGTATTATGACAGTTGTCAGAGTGTTTAAGCACTTTAAAGCTTTTTGTATCAGCTTCTCATGGTTACGTTGTAACTACACCATATGTTGAGACAACTCATTGTTCTTCATTACAGTGCTAAATCGTCCAGATATAATAAAACTTTTGCCTCCAAGAATTTTAGCATTGTCCAAAAAGTATGATGATATCGCTATTATTATTTGTCTTTTATTTTGGCATTTTCGGTTCGACACCTTGAATTTTGTACTCCATAGGTTCGTCAAGCTTCTTCCCTCTCGTTTACTACTTTTAATAGAATATTTTTAGTACTCTGCCCAGTATAAAATTTCCATAGTCTTACACAGTATCAAAGGTTTTGAAAAAGCATGCCATCATCTCAATGGATCTAACAAGGAGTTTCAGAAATTGTTTCGTATGCACATAAACTTAATTTTCAATTTCTTTTGGTAACAATAACTTATCAGGATTTTTTAGAAAGCCATCAGATGTTGATAAAACTAAGAAATAGAGGAAGTACTCGAGCTGCATTAAACTTTCAACAGTATGAGATCTTTGAATTGCTGAAAGGAAAACATATGTCAAGCTTTTTGTATTATGACTAATTTGTGATTTGAGTTGAAATACTTCCTTCCTAGCAAACATGAAAGAAATGAATGCACTTGGTTCATTGTAATTGTTGAAAATATACTTTTATGCTTGTTTACTACTTCTTTTAATAAACAGTATTCATAAGGAGCACGGTCGTTTCCTTCCACATGTAAAATAAAGTCACGTATAAGCTCGCTTACTTCCAAACCATTGATGGCGTTCTGCAGGTTGCAGTGTCCATCTGATTTTCGAAAAAAGCATCATGAATTTTCATGAAAGTTATGCACCTTAGAACATTAATTTAATCTCATATCATCCTCTTGGTTTCCTTCTCGTTGTAAGTGTATTCTTCACCGTCACAGGTAGAGACGTAATGGTAGCATAAAAGGCAAACCGCATGTTTGTAATAGCTGCTTTGTTTAGATAGAGAAGCAACCACATTTGAAATGCTTTTAATTTGGCTTCTTCCTCGGACTTTGAAGACCTTATGAGAGTTTACTCCATAGCATGGTCAGTCACAACGTTATTGAATTTGTCAAGTCTCTTTTTCACAGAAAAGTTTCCGTGAAAAGAAGCTGTTTCGACTGTCTGAGGAAGATTTTTTTCCAAAAAAATTACACATCTTCGAACACACTTTAAGTGGTTAAAAGCAAAAATGCTGGAAAGAATCTTTATTCTACTGTTTCCAAATTCAGTAATCAAATTCTATTTCTATCAGACGTAAATAGTTAAGCAGCATCTCTACAATGAAGCAGTACTGTGCCCAAAACTTGATGATGTCATTATTATTGTATTGTTGATCCAAAAACTTTTGACACTCAAATGACCCCACAACATCAATAATTACAGTCTCTTTAAAGTGCTATACAATGTTTTATGGCCCCGGATACCTTATTTGAGTTGTGCACCTCTTAGCAACGCTTAAACTGTGTTTTCACTATATATTTCTGATTCAACGAAAATGTCAATTATTGCACTTAGTCATTTTCTAAACAATTACTTCTTAATTTTATACCGAATTTTAAGTGACAACTAGGAACGCAATACACAATACTATATGGTGTTTTCAGAGTTGCAACTGCAGCTTGCCCAGTTGCACCCGATCGTACCGTTCGAATTCGTCCAAGGGGCCACTGCATATTGGGCAGTGTGGTTTCCTTAATAAGGACAAGAGAACCTGGTTATAATTCACCCGAGATCAAATTTCATTAGACACGCACTTGCAGCTGGAAAATATACTCTTTTGACCAATGGAACCAGAATTTCTGCTGAATTTGTTGATATCTAGTCAGTTTTCCTGTGGGTACATCGTAGACCTTAGCATCAGGTAAGCTGCTGATGGGTGCCCAATTAAGAAATGAGCTGGGCTTAAAAGTATGGGGAATCGGACGATACGGGAGTAATTGGACGAAAGTTAAGGTCACTCTCTATTTGAATTAATTAATGGGTTATTAAAATCCTCCTAGGTTAGCAAATCATTCGTCACAACTTCTTCCAAATGAAGTTTTGTACTATTCACCCCCGCCTCCCATATTCCACCAAAGTGTGGAGATTGAGACGGTATGAAATGTCAAGTGATGTTTTCATTTGTAAGCGTGTTCATAATTACCTCTTGGTCAAATAATAAGAGTTTACCTAGTTCTTCCAGCTCCGATTTTGCCTGAACAAAATTTTTCCCGTTATCGGAGAAAACATGTAAAAGTGTGCCTCGGCGCGGGTTGAATCGTCTAAAAGCACCACTAGATGCTTGTATGATTTGTACGTTTTGGTACCTCCACCTTGAGAGACATTGACTCTACATGAACCTGCATAGTCGATATGAAAAGAAAACGTAGGTGTTAGGCCTCTTTCACACACAATGTTTTGTCCGTATGGAAAATATCCGTACGATTGTTGTTCCGTGCGTTTGTCGCAGTAGATGATAAAAATATATAGCAGCTTTCACGCGGCACGGTAGCCGTACTGTGTGAAAGCTGCTATACATTTCTGAAGATCTTCTGCGACAAACTCACGAGGAAAAAATCGTACGGATTTTTTCCGTACGTGTGTGAAAGGGGCCCATTACTGTCTGTTGAGATCACATGCCCATGATAAGATGAATGTTGTTTAGATTAGTTCTAAAACACTTAATGAATTTATGAACTACTTTCTTTGCTAAGCTAGTACCTCAGTTAACCCAGGTATTCTCTAATTGATGATCCCAAAAGTTGTTTATGCTCAAAGAGCAACCTTGCTAGATGATGTTTTGCATCTAGAATCGTATGATACTTTTTATATTTGGAACTTGACAAATGCAGTCAACCGCCGACTCTTAAAATGTGTTCATCAAGGAAGGGATTTACACCTAAAGTCAGTCTGAAACATCTTTTGAATTTTTTAGTGCCTCAATATTCGGAATGAAATTATTTCCAACTTTACACTGAAGAAGAAAGCGATTTGTTATTCAAGTTTTAATCTTGAGTTTTTATAAGTAGTTGCAAATCTACAGATTGCAACCTCATGGGCGACGAGTACTTTTAAATCAAGTCCCGTGTTTGAAGACCTTCTCCAGTATTGAAAATAGGGATATTTTTCTTGAAGAATCAGGCCTTGAACTTTCACTATCCACTAACAAGTTTGGCCCACTCTGATATATTTTCAAATCTCAGTCCATCAGCTAGATTATCGTCCAACTTGATATGCTTCGAAGTGTTATTTATTGCCGGACTTTGAATTAAAGAAGCTCAATTTGCGGCAGAGGTTTGTAAATTGTTTGGACTCAGTTTGCACCATAATAACGTGACTGCTGCATTTGTCCACAAGTATGTTTAATTGATAGTTAAAGCATTTCTTACCTTTCAACTTGTTTTGCTAGCAGATCTATGGCTCATAATTCTAGCCTTGGTATGGAAACTACTTTGAGCGGTGACCCAGTAGCCTCATTGTAAGTTGACCTTCTTAATTCACGCTGCCCAAATAAACACTCGCTCCATATGCATATTGTGATGCACCGATAAACCCATGCATTTGAATAATCATTGCATATAGCTTCTCGAGTATGTCTAGATCCATTATCTCAGCCAATTGCTCCATTTACGTTGAATGTTCAGGGACAGCTTGTCATCCCAAGCTAATTTATGCAGCCATAATTGTTGTAAAATGATTTTTGCAATTATGATTACCGGATCTGAAATTATATACAGAGTGACTTTTTGAAAAGTTTCAATGAGCCGTATTTTGTTTAAACTAAGATATATCAAAAAATGGCCAAAACCGTTTCAGTAGTACGCAGGGGGAACCAAAGTGATTCCATAAACATCCCCACCCTCCGCTCGCTAGGGGCCACCCTACTTTGAAATCTTAAATAGCAACCCTCCTCTTGCGACACATCATGGGAAAGGTCTTGAAAGAACGTTTTCATTGATATCATCCAAAGCGAGATTAGGATAACACAGTAAAACTTATTCAACAATAAACTGATCGAATAATGAATGTACTCGTAATTTACGTGATAAATTGATCTAGTAAGTAAATGATAAAATACGCTTTAAACAATGTAATTAATTTATTTACCTTACACTTATGTAGTATAAAATTAAGTTAAGAGTTCAAACTGTCCACCATTTTGTTCTAAACAATTAAATAAACGCTGTTAAAATGCACGCCTTGCATTTACAACACTTCCCTTGAAATTGAACGGCATTCCCTAATTATCCAATCACGAAGATCTTCTATTGAGGCAGGCTATCTTTCGTACACCACTGACTTTAAATAACCCCAAAGAAAAAATCTAGGGGTGTAAGATCCGGAGATCGTGGTGGCTGTTCTTTGGGACCTCTTCTTCCAGTCCACTGAAAGGCAATGTGTCATTTAAAAATTGGCGAAAAGCAGCGTCATAATGAGGGGACACCCCATTTTGTTGAAAATGAATTAAATTTGCGTTAAAATTCAGGTTTCCGTCAAGATTGCGTTGAATCTCTCATCTGTGCTGAGAGGTCTGATAGTATTCTGTAGCATGTTCAGGTAGATATATCCAGTTAGATTTTCTTCGAGAAACACAGGACCCACGATTTTGTCTCCGAAAATACCTGTCCAAACGTTAATTTTTTGGAGTTGTTGGGTATGTCCATCACGAAAACAATGCGAATTTTCGTCCGACCAATAGCGGAAGTTGTGTTTATTCACCATCCCATTTAAAAAATAACATAGATTCGTCACTAAAACATATGTTTCTCACCAACTCTAGATTATTGTTAATTTTCTCAGTCATCTCTTCGCAAAATTAAAGTCTTCGGTCGTAGTCGTCTTCGTCCAGTTCTTGAAGAGTTTGCATCTTGTAAGGGTGAAATTTATTTAACTTAGGTCCTGTGGCAGTCGCTGCTTTTCGAATTGAAGACATTGGAGTTGCAGCAAAATGACCTAGCGCTTCTATCTGGGCAACTTCATCCAATACTCTTCGCCCAATTCGTTTCTGGTTTACCACTAACCCCATTTATTCAATTTTTTTATTAATTTTTCGACATAAGTATGACTTTACTTTTTGTCTGGATGTCTGGCATTAAAACCAGCAGCTGTTCTTAATGCAGACCGACCCTCAGAACCGTATGAGAAAATAATTTCCACTCTTTTAGCTGACGTGTACACCATGTAGTGCAGTTACACCAAGACTTAGATACTAAGCTTTAATGATGTTAAGTCCCAAAAATGCAGGTTTCCTGATAAGATATACTTAAAATTCAATTAAAGCCCGGCAAATAAGAAATTCTCTTTTACTTAATGAGATATTAATGAGAAAGAAATTTCAAAAATTTTCTTGGCACTACAGGCAGTAATGACTTGACACAACAAATGCAATTTTTGTCATTTACCTACTAGATCATTTTATCACGTAAATTACGAGTACATTATCCGATCAGTTTACTGTTGAATAACTTTTTACTGTTGATTTCTGCTCCGTTTGGCAGCTATAAACAATTATAATAAATTGCTTGATTACCTACTTTAGTTACGTAACCTTGTGGTTTTAGAATGAAGCAGGCACACTGTTTCGAAGCTGCATTAATTTTTATCAACCAGTTCAGGATTAAAACCCTTCCTATAACGGATCCTAATAGTTACGACCCGCAATGTTACCTGTTAATGATCCTTGTATACTCGGTTTAGACGAATGTTTACTTAGTCATCCTAGCGATCTCACCAAATAAATTTAATTAACGACTTATTTATATTTCAGCAAGTAAGAAAGAGATTTACGATCAATACATTTATTGAAATTTTCAAAATTAAAAAAGAATGAATAATAAATCGACAATAACCACTTACAATATTAATTTACAAAATCATATACGGAACAAAAAATGTTTACAAACCTTCGGTTGTTTCCCTTTTCAAACTACTAACAAGTATTAAACAAGACTTTATGATGTTTATTTAAATGCGAAAGGGAAAGAACTTCTGGTTTGTTTGTTAAATTTATTTATTTAAATTAAAGCAAATTTTTATATTTAAAATTAATTATCTACCACTTCGTTTGTTCAATGTGCGTTTTTAAAAGAGTTGATTAAAATACTTATGGTTAGTTTCAGGAGTATATTTTCTACGTTGTTAAACTACCAGACTTCCTTATAGTTATGCGAAGTCCAGGTCAGTTGTCTTTAAAAGGATTTACGTCCCTTTTAAATAATCCAATTCAAACTTGCGGCCTTCCCTTTAAGATTTCGACTATGAACTTTGGAAAATTTAATTTACGTTGACATGTAAATTTTTGGAAACTTTAATGATGTCACAGCCCTCACATGTGTGACACAAATTAAACCATTTACATCTTCTATTTTCAACGGACCT
>JAHWXV010139828.1:0-11060 GCA_024586415.1 Phrixothrix hirtus
ATATTGTATATAATTCTTATTTAAGCTTTTCAGATAACTATAGAATACAAAAATTACAAAATTCCTGTCTCAGATTAATCTATGGTATCAAAAAATACGATCATATTTCATATTAATTAGTAGAAGTAGATTGGTTAAACATGCGGAATAGACGTTTACTTCACAGTGCTTGCTTTTATCATAAAATCTTAAATTTTCTTGCACCTACCTATTTATATAACAAAATAAGCTTTAGAACTAACGTGCATCATTTAAATTTGAGGCACAGAGGATTACTTACTATACCCAAACATAATACTAGCTTTTTCAAACGCTTATTCGATCGCCAATTGATTATACTATCCCGACAACAAATTCAGTATTTAATAAGAAATACAAGCAAATATTAATGGATGAACAATTACATACACATACTGTACATATTAAATAATGTGTTATTTATTAGGATGTTCCTTATTAACTGCAACCATTTGTAAATATTATCTTATTTTATATACACGTGGTACTATGGAAGAACAGTTATTTGTTAATAACTGAATATGTGCCTATTGATGTTTATTCAATAAATTATATATTATTATTATTATTATTTAAAAAAATGGCGAACAGAAATAACGTTACACGTTATACCTTCATGTGTGACACACGGCTAAAAAGCTCATAAAAATTGCTTTTCAGCGATATAATGCAGTAGTACATTTAGGCGGTAGTTACTAAATTCCATAACAGTAAGTCAATAGAAAGGTTAACCTATTTATTCAGGTTAAAAATATACAGGAGGCCTTAATCTACCTAATAAATTGTTCAAAATGTTTTTCATTTCTGGATAAGCAATAATACAACAGATTTTAAAATACTTCTCTACATTTTGAACATACTGTTTCCACGATGTAGCAATCCGCTGCCGTAGAGTTGAAAGAAATTTCGGCTGCGTTTTGTAAACAACCTAATTGAGATACTTCTATAGATAAAAGCCCAAAGGCGTATATCTGGAAATCTTATAGACCACTCCACACGGAACTAATTCATTCAGAATTGTCGAATGGACTGTATATAATAAGGAAATGGAGCATTTTTTTTTGAAAATGTAGGATGTTTTTGTTCAAACCCATATTTCCCTCACCGTCTAACTGGGTTTCTACTCTATGATGGTTCGATGGTGGTTTCCAAAAGTTGCGAAAGTTGCATTAAGACAAACTGCAATAAATAAAGGTGCAATTAGCTTTTTTATAAGTATGCCGTACCAAATATTAAGTTTTTGTAGTTATTGAGTATGTTTTTACCTCAAAATATGGTTATTCTCGTCGAACAAATAGTAGAAGTTCAACTTGTAACACAGCCATTTAAAAAATAAATGCTGCTTTTAATTCCATATTTTGACGCAGTTGTACAGTTATCTCTTTATAAAATTATATTCTTCTATAATAGTCTTCACTCAATTTTTGGAGAACTTCCATTTTGTAAGAATATAATTTTTGGGATTCAAGAACTTTACATACTCACTCATAAAAGAATTATGTTGTAGCTACAGCTTGGTAAAAAGATGATTTATTGCAAAATGATCCAACATTTCCAGCGTATAGAACGAAAGTTTTGAGAAAAAGTTTGCTATAAATTTTATACTCAGAAATCAGGTCTGCCGGGGTTGTCATGGATACGTCAAATAATTCGTTTTGTTTTGAATAAAATTTGTCCTATTTGTCAAATTTCAGATGACGAAATGTCTTATAAATTTAATGCTCGTAAAAGTGTTTATAGCTTAGTTGAACGTTTACCAAAATATCAGATTATCCTGTTATGTAGAGACCAAAATGTTAGTCCAGCAAATATGTATAGGTCTATAAGAGAAAGCAATGAAGGCATATCTTGTATGAATATACATAAAAGTGGACAACCTCAAGGATTAAGTTAAATTAATACTAATAGACTTGCTTAAAGTGCTAAAGACAGAAAATTAATTTCAACACGCACATTAGGTCGACGTTTTAAGAATGTTTTCCAAAAATAGTGTGAAATACCGAAAAAGACGCAAATGCCCAAGTACACTCAAAATCATTTCGAGGCCATTTAATAAAGGATTGCGTGATTATTCTGGACAACGAGAAATATTTTACATTATCTACTTCAGAAATAAAAGGTAACCATGAATTTTACACTTCAAACTATGAAAACTGGTCAGAAGTAAATTTTAAACCAAAATCACAATTTGCTAAAACAATTTTGGTCTGGTGTATCATATTTGATATTATCAGGCTTTAGAATGGGAGAGTTCGAGGGGTACCTGCAGATATCAACTTTCACATTGAAAGATGCCTTCTAAATTTAATTGATTTCATCAATATACTCATCATCAAAATGATGAAATCATTTCTTGGCCAGATCCGGATTCTTCTCATTATGCTCGAGTTACCCAAAATTAGATAAAGTAACGTAACACTAATTTTATACCTAAACAAGGCAAACCCCAAACTTCCTCAAGCGCGACATATTCAAACATTCTATCTACAACAATGGATGGGAAGCCCATTCGTGTTCCGTATGCTCCGATAAATGAATATAACCATCGTCTAACATTACGAAGAATTGAAGAACATGGGCTGCTGTCAGTTTTTTAAATTTAATTTCTTATTGTTGACATTTGTCATTAATTCGTTGTTCTGATAATTAGTTCAAGAATTGGAAAGTTAATAAAAAGTTTTACTGAGCTTCTCTAAATTTGTGTTTTCGTTAAGTACCCGTGGTTTCGCTATTTTCTTATTTGCAAATGATCATGTCTTTTCAAATTTGGTAACCAGTTGTTGGACATACGTGTGACTAACGTTTTCTTTCATGTTCTCAGAAAAACTGTAAACACTTACTATAATTAGGTATCACACAATACAAGCGCAACACTCCTTTAATATGATAACATTAAATAAATCGCAGAGAATGAAAATGTAATCAGCATTTGTCAGCTATTTGCTTGGAAAAAAGTGCATTTATCAAGAATTAATTATTAATTGTAATCCTGAGTTATAATATCAATTGGTTTATCAACTAATTACTATTGGATTGTAAATGACATTAGTGAAATCCATAGATAACTTTCGCAAATAATAATTCAAATTGGAATAAGTAAAATAATCATTAACTTTATCGAACAATTAATCAGGTAGATTACACTGCCTCTATATCTTTAACTTGAATAAATTAATTAACCATTCTGTTGATTTTAATGTAATCATCCAACTCAGTGTTTGGTACCACTGAATAGTATTTTAAAGAGCTTTCCAATTTTTTGAAAATTGAGGCAAGGTGTGGGGCATTACTTACAGCGTTAGTTGTGTTCCCTTTGATATCCCCGAAACAGTTTTGAAAATTTTTTGATTTCTTCTTTTCTAACTTACGTATAATGATTTAAAACCTTTTGTATTAATTTAAACTGTTGTATAGAAATAGCTATTTTAGAAGAAATTTTTGTACTGCAAGCCCTGATAAGATTGTTGTAAAAATTCTATAGTAATGTAGTGCTCATACTATACAATTTCGCTTTCATGTACCGTAATATTTACTTCTGTATTTTCTTTTGTTTTACTAAAGCAAAAATAACATTTTCTGCCCTGCCACTTTATTCACACTTACCTTGATGTAACCTGAATGAGTCCTGAAATAATTAGAGTAACTACCTTAGGCGTCTGATGAAGAGGGCTTGCTAATTAAAAACCAACGGCTCTAAGTTCTTTATTTATCAGCGTCCAACTGCTACCATAAAGTACTTTGCGTAAAAATTACTTTAAATACTAAATATTAAAATTGGTTGTTCAGGGTTGTACACCTATTCGAATTACGGAATTGCGCAATAGAACAATTAATTCCGGTACATATGCAATTAAACGTTACCAACTTAACTGTTAATATTAAATAATCTATATAACGTGGAAATTAAACTAAAACACTACTAAAAATTTATCACAAATTCTGTCAACAGCAATACATGAATATCACTAATTACTATGAATTTTAATTTTGAATTAACCAATTATTTTTCACGTTAATTAGTTATACGATGAAATGACAATTTCCCGAAAATATAATGCATCTTATTTTTTTATTGTTTCCTTTAATATGATTAACCGAATATAATCAGAGTAATACAATTCGTAATTTATCCACCTTTGTATATGTTGTGTTACTTGAGTTACACCATTTTCAATTTCCTGCAAAGAAACATAATTTTCTCTTTATAAAATAACATAACGATAGTTAGAAACAAAACATGAACTTCAATGTAAATTACTGTAACGTTTATTATCTGAATTTGTAACGAAAATTTTGTTACATTTACTGTCGCCTGTGAGCACTAAATACAACTGTGATTGATTTAGATGGATTAATTTACTTTCGATATTTAATTTTTTTTAAGTGTATTATTTAGATATACAGCATAACACTTTTATAGCGAACCCGTGATATAAAGAACGATCGCCTATAATGCACAAAATCTCAAATTCCGAACTGATTTACATTTATTTAATGCACATTTTACGATTACTTCTAAGGAACGGTCGGAAGTAACAAACAGATTAGTTAAGATAAACTAATTTTTACTATCTTTTATAACGAACCTAATTTGAAACGACTAACCAATTTTGACAATTACTCGACAAAGAAAATAAATATACTTATGCATTAAACAAATATATGTAGATGTTGATAAGGGAGTTTTGAAATACGCGCCAAGAATACCGCTGATTTGTGAAATACGGTGTAGCGCACCGTTATTTTTAAATTCACGCCAACTTATGCGTGGTTTTACCCTTATATAAAGCTATCTTTAAATGAGGTACGTACTGTTTTCCCTCCGAAATCTGCTGAAGGCATTCAAAAATCACCGAAATTATCAAAAGTTCAGAAAAACTTCCATAAAACTTGTTGTTTACTTACTCACGGCGCGACACTACAAAACATCGAGAAACACATTCCGTGGTATTCATTAGATGTATTCAAATATATATTTGTTTATCTCTGTAGTACTCCCCGATGAAGAAAAGCAATAGGAGTTATAAAAGTGAAATCGCCTGCGAAGGATTGCGCTTCGGCGCGCTTCACATTACATGAGTTAGCGGATATTTACGGAAATTTTACTAAACTCTTTGTGATTTAGCTGGCCTTAGGTAGTTATTATATTTTTTATTTAAAGTTAGCTTTATGTTTCACTTCTCTACGTTTAAATAAGCGAAAATAAGTACAATGAAGCAACACGAAACGTGCCGAAGAAAAATTATTTGCACGTGGTTCTATACAAATCTACACTTGGTTTTAATTTGTAGCTCATATAAATGCGTTAGCGGTCACCTATAGCGAACAAAATTTTTGTAATTTTCAAGTTCGTTATAACAGAGTTATAGTGTACTTATTTATACAAGTATCCGGTTTGTGTTTTTGAATTTCTGCTATCGTAGTATTTATTAAATTTTCATAACTAGGTTGGAAACGCTAACCCTTTTTAAATTCTTTAATTTTCTCCCCAAAAGGTGTCGCCTTATCTTGACTTTTGCCGCAAACTTCCTTTAACCGACGAAGACATGCCTTACTGACATAAGTCAAACTTCGCGTCGCCACAAACATTAAATATCCGAGATCTGTAATTCACGTCTTGCCGAAATAACTGATTTAGCGCAATCATATGATGTTGATAGTTCTGCTACCGTATTATATAATGCGGGTAAGTTGATGTGTCGCGTAAGCGGTGCATTAATTAATATTTCTGTAGTTCTAGTAAAGAGACTCGTTTTAGTCAAATACGCCTACGATTCCCTCAGGCTAATCACTTATTCTTTTTCGGCGCTTATGATATTGTCACTCCTTGTCCTCCGACATAAAACGATGCAGCTGACGGTGTTAAGGAGATAAACATGTGTTCACCCAGGACGCGGAGTTCTACAAAGGTAAGCCATAGCTAGTTTACGTCCTCTAACTTCTAAATACTCCACTTATAATTGATGTTATTTTACGTATTTTAATTATCCAATATTAAACGTCTTTCTAAACATAATTTGTAAAATCAATTCGGATAATAAGTTTTAGTTCAATATAATCTGTCAAAGTTCAATGCCATGATAAACAACCAGCATATTTCGCCGCATATATACAAATAAAATTTAACTAGACAGTATTTGCGGCCTAAATACAACTAATATACTTATTTAAGATACGTTCAATAATAATTTAACTGACACATTTGTGAATCAAGCATTGGAAACTTAATAATTAAATCTACGGAACATTGCAGTATTTGAACATTTTGTTAAAAGCTGAACACGGAATTTAGATACCAAAGTATACTATAGAAAACATAGTACTACTCTGTAAACAATTTCTTTTAAGATTTCTGCAAACGGTCTGGTGGACATTCTGATTATCGAGCTAGGGTGGTGTTAACACTACGTTCTAGCATTGGGGACGTCTTAGGTTCGATTCCTAGAGCCGCCTGCTTTGATTCAGGTTTCGAGTTGTTTCCTCAATTAACAGAGACGTCTCCTCTGAAATAAACGCCAGGACTGCATTTCCGCTCATTCCTATTTCCGCATCTCCTTCCAAACCCATCCTTATCTTTACCTATCCTTACTTTCCATTCTTGGCTGAAGAGGGGTCTCAGGTATCCCTAAGCAGCCCGCCCTTCTAGAGCACAATTGAAATAGCAATGATGTTCCTTTTTTCCATGCTGATTCCTTTTACGGTAAATTTAAATACATCCTCTATCGAACAACGACTATGCTACGCTAGCACCTCGTCTATGCCCTCTCCCGACATACTATTGAGCTCAATGTGATATTTTCAGGTTTGCCGTTACACTACCCAATAAACATGAACTGCAAACATATCCCAATAGTTAAAACTACAAAGAACCTGTTTTAGTTCTTTTGAAATGCTGTGATTTTTAGCCCGTCAAAATCAATTATAGGGGTGCACCAATCATTGCAGTAAAAATGTCTGGCACCCATCAAGCGTCAAATGTTGCAAGATGATTCTAAATTTTTCACTATGCTGACAAGTGTCCATTAATTAAAATCAATTACAACGAGTATATTACAGCCACCTGTTATAATACACAATAAAATTACAAGTTACTTAATAAATAGGCCGATCTTTATGCCTCAGCGGTTAATCTGTTTGTCTTTGAGCAAACGATTCAAATATGGTCGCTGTTGATAGCTTTTCGAGCTATTCCTTCTACTCAGATAAGGAATTAAAATTGTGAGCTGTGTTAGTGTATTATTTACCCTGTAAAATCCCTACCCGAAATTGGAACGTTAGGTTCATCTAACTCTAGTAAACATACCGAAATTATTGTAGAAGTTGATGTCGTGATGATAAAGAGAATTTCCGCCTCCCGAAGCTTCAGATACAACAAAAAACACAAATGAAAATATTGGTTTTGTTCCAAGAAATGCGTTAACATTATAGATTTTCTCATTAAATTTTAGGAAGTACATACTATACACGCGAATTGATGTTTCAATAACAATTAATGATGTCATTTCCATATTTCTATTCAGTTAAAATCAAGGATTAAATAATATTTATATCATTCAAAATATGCTTACTAATTCCAAAATAACAGCAACGAAGCCTAAATTAAATGCATTCAGTTCAACATGCTTAATTATCAATTATATTTATACAAAATTAGGTGAGTAACGTTGTCGTTAACTGTTTCAGGGAATTATTTCAAATTATTTCGAATAAAACTTAATCGTGTTCTCAGTTTTAAACGTTAGGCTCTAGATACGAATTACCAATTAAGTATATCTCAGTTTTTCATGCAGAAACTTTACACTAAATATGGAGTTCATCTTTCTATAAAATAATTTACGTAATTATTAAATTATATATAAAGCGATGTTTTGATGGATAAAGATTTAAACTGAAACAGAAGCGATTAACGAAAGTGACAATTTCCATACGGATTTTAAGAAAAGGTTCGTGGATACATCTATATCCATGCGTTTGACGTTGAAACTTTTGAATAGGGGAAAGCCTCTCGCTTTTAGAAATAATGACTGCCGATTCATGGACGTTTGTTATGTATAATATATTCTTATATAGCAGGAGGAGTGGCAAAAAATCGAAATTACAACGACATTCTTCTCAACTTTAATTACAGTCAATTATTTTCAGACACTCTGTATATGAATTTTACACTTTTCATTAATTTGAATATTTTCTAAAAACTAAATAATTGTATAGTTACAGCTTTATATTTTAATGTAATTAGCTTTGAAAATGTTCAGTTGTATTCTTTCGTATGTTAGAAAATTTAAAATGATTCTTAATACATTGTTTTAAATTCCTTTAAAAATTAAAAATCCTATGAGAATACTCCATAATTAAAAATGTTTACCAATCAAAACATCATTTTCCATCTGTTGCTTTTAAAAATGAATTCATTATAGAATGCTTTATGCGTGCGCAATAATTACAGTGATTTATATTAAACGTTGAACATATGTTAATATTCCATCAGATTCTATACATTTGGTAACATTTTTTTTAAAGACATTGGTAAAATCATGGATTAAATATAAATAGAAAATCAATCACGTGTAATAATATGCGTTGTATGAAATCCAATTCTAAGAAAAACGTTTTATTACATCTATTTTAAGCATTTTTTAATTTACTAAGTTCCCCTGACATTTCTGATGTATTAGAAACAAATGTTACCAAATCAGTTCCTTTCAAACCGTCTTGCAAACTACAATTTAGCTAAGTTTTCATTCTCACACTTAATATTTTATATTTGAGTTTAACACAATTTTCGTGGTTAAATTACAAATTTATAGTGTATTTACATATAACAGTTACAATTTTCCTCATAATTTAGTCACAATAAAAGAAATTTCTTCCTCTGTCATATATCGGATCTAATCAGTATTCTAGCTCAAATAGCTGTGCTTTAGTATCACCTTACTAATTTAAGAACCCTGTTGACAATCGAAATAGTGCACGCCATCCTAGCCATTTTAAGAATTTCGAAATCATATGTAGAATTTTTGTTTTGGTAAACTATAATTTTGTACAGTATTTTCTTTTTGTCTTCTTTTATATTTATTGAAGCTTGTAGCTCTCATTTCTTAATTATAAACAATATAACCGTTAGGATTGAATACCAATTAATAAAACTCCAGATTGGGACGTTTACACCAAGGGTCATTAGTCGCTGAACTATATTAACCTATATTTGTTGATATCCATTATTCTCCAATGGGGAGCAATTAATTCAGTATAACTAAATGACTCAAAACCTAAAAGAGCATAACACTTTCGACTGTGCTCTTAAAAGAGCATAACACTTTCGACTGTGATTTATAGTAAACTTCTTATTGAAGTACTATCTTTTAAATATTTTAAATTTTAATTGTTTCATGTTACACGTTTAAAATATACACCTTGATGATGGTTTTTTAATTTAGTGACCGAAACATATGTAGGTTTAATATAAACAATAAACATTTTGGGAAACTAGGTTTTGAGTCATTTAGTTATCATTGTACTATATTAACCTACTACACAAGCTTCTGAAAACATATTCGCTGCCTAGCTTTCCTTACTCACTTCTTTGGCAAACCGATTTTCAATTTATAATCTGCCTAAATGCTCTCACTTTTATTTAAATTAAATATTACTAAAATATCATAATAATTACAATTTCAGCACCAATAGATGTTATAAAATTTAATTAAATATCAAACCTAAATGGAATACGCCACTGAGCATTTAATTATTAACCAATTATAATTTTTTTGGTGCTCTGGTGAAATGTATACTACGATTAAGTAAGATCTTTCTAATTTTATAGTTTTAGTCTACAGGTCGGCGCAAAAGTTATTTATTAGTTCCATTTCTTTAGTTTCCTACGTTTAACAATATATCGGTTAAGTCTATCTGAAATACTATTACAAACTATATGGCATCGCCATCCAAATTTTCAAATGCAAATCAATGTAAGTTGTTAACTGAATTTATGGCTTTTTGGAGTACGCCAAGTACTTGATCACACTGGATAAAGAAATGATATAACGCAATATCTGACGAAAGTGAAGCCAGCCTCTGTTGCTAAAAGTGACGTAAGTAGTAAGCTACCATCATGTTCAAGTAATTAGCTTCAGTTACTATATTTTCAAAAAGCACCAGGTTGGTTGAGTTTCTTCTCTAAAGTGAAACTATGATCTTTTTCCTAGAATAGTACCAACGATTGTTATTAGCGAAATCAACTTCAAAAGACGATTGATATTTATTGTTTCCATTAACAAATTCAACAGACCTATTTTCCCATTTAAATACTTTTATGCACTGTATAATTTAATAAAATTATTATAAAGGCATTACGTGATATATTATTCGATCATATATTAGTAAATGAATATTTACTGCTGAAAATACCAAAAGAAACAAATGCATCGGTTAAAGCTTAAAATAAGCGGTAAATAATATTTAATAATAGAAAAATTACTTACAAGTTCAGTTTCACCAGCTGGATGGTTAGCGCTTTCTGAATTTCCCTGAAATGTTAATTGTATAAGCAATAAAGCTAAAATTGTACAATTAAACAAATATTAATTTTGTGCATTCGTATTATAAAGCAATTTATTTTATAAACTGAAAATAAAAATTATAACGGCCTTCAAAATTCTTTTTATAGAACATATTATAGCAATTAAATTTTCACTTAATTACGTCTAAAATTTTTCCAAACTTTAGTCCAGTCATTCGATCCTTAACAGCGGTAATGTCATGAATATTTTAAAAGTCGATTTAACCAAAACTTTTAATTAGTTCATTGTGCACAAAATAATGAGAAACTCAAAACCTTAAGAATGTTTGGAATTTATTGTTGTATTCTTAAATAAAATAATACATAGAACTTTTTAAAGGGCGTATATTAAATTATAAATTATTTTATATAACTTTTCGTGGTGTATGACTTAATGATTCTATAAAATAATACATAGCAATATATATATATATATATATATATATATATATATATATATATATATATATATATATATATATAT
>JAHWXV010139888.1:0-10435 GCA_024586415.1 Phrixothrix hirtus
TAATTTCAAAACGGAATTAGATGCAAAAATTAAAATTCTATAAGTACATAATGTAATTCGTCACGCATAGTGATGTTATTAAATTTAGATAATTTACAAAGATAGATAACAATCTAATTTACATAAATTAGATGATTTGAGACAAAAAACCGGCGAGGGCTGACAATTACGTAAAAGCAGCAATATTGTGCGACGTCTAATTGACGACGTGAATTACCGCATTGATCGCCTTTGCTATAACGACATATAATTGGATTAGGTCAAGCCGTCTACGAGTTTAAAGCCCGTTATTGGATACTTGTTGCCAGTATTCAGCAATTTGCTCTAATTATATTTATTGCGTTCTTTAATTTATAAGTGAACTAGTTCTTAGTTAGGTAACCAACGTATTTTAGGGCTTCTATTTTGAATTATGCCTTGGAATCGAAGACCCCTTTTTCAGAGCAATATCTTTAACTGAAGGTAAAATATATGTTTATATTAATATTTATTTAAATTTTGTAGGTTTCCACCACCGAAATTGCTGCTACCAATAAATAACAAAGATTACAGTTTTTGTAAATTTATTTTAAAGCAAAATTCTATTGATGTGCAAATACCATGCTGTATAAACCCAAGTTTAAAATTCTAAAAATGGTTACAAACGATTCAATGACCTGTCTAAAATAACTATCTTAAATATCAGTATGCAAAATGTAAAGAACACGGTTGAACGAATTTACTGCCTGAGGAAGGTGTTCTAGATCGTAAATTTGATTTTAGCTTAAAATAAATAATATTACATTAAAACGTTTTGAAATTTTACTATTCAGCTATGATCAGGTGTAATTAAAGTTTCACTTACTTTAAAACTGTTTTATATTATATCGGATGTTGGTAAGATAATTAGGTATATACATATATGCCTTTTTCAGTTTAAATTGTAGTGGTACCAGATCTTGAGTGTTTAGATACATATTGAATCCTGATTTCGTTGAAATGGAAGTCTACCGGGGTTTTTATTCTATCGGATCACTTAGCTCTTAAACTTGCCGGTAATCTTTCCTTGTTTGCCTGTTTCAGGACCATTTTAGTTTCGCGTTCGAGACTCGGTAAGACTCCCGGGTTTTAATTAAATTTTATAGCTTACATTCGCGTTTACAGTGATTATGATGTAGCTGACGACGCTTCAGGTTTTAATTTTTATATTCTAGGGTTACACTTAACCTACGTATCAAGTATATGAATTACATTTCAACGTAAATTGATCTTTCCGATAGCGGTAACTAGTATAAGGTCTTTTTACAGAGTTTCACGAATAAAGATGATGATTTTCGTACTTTAGGGCTTTCTATTAGCTCTCTTACAATTCTTTCTATCCATTTTTTTTTAGCAATCACAAATCTGAATTTCAAACTGTTTTATATTTGTGTTTTTGTTTGTGATAGCTAAAACCTTCGAGGATACTGTCTGGTCAACTGCCACCCTGCCGGATTTTTATTATTTTCCTTTCTTGTTATAGCTACCTTATCTCGGCCAGGTTGAATTTGAGTCCCTTGGAGATAGCGATAAACAGGTCAATTCCTACGTTAAACGCAGTCGGCTCGTCCTCTACCTGGAATTTTTATTGTAGCAACAGTAACAAGAATATAAATATTATTTTTCAAAATAATATCGTGCCTTTAAAATACACTTATTCTATATCTCGGGTAATTTTCAGATTCTAGTGGAGAATAAGCTCTTTGGTTGCGTGCGCAGTCCAGTTTGTGTCACTTCAATCACATGCTCACGTTATGTAAATCTCAGACCTCTCAAATGCGCCTTAAGTGGATCAAATAGGTAGTAATCGCAAGGCGACAAGTCGGGACAGTAAGGAGCATGAATGAATACCTTCCATTCCTATTAGGTGAGCGTATTTTGAATTAAACGGCCAGTATGCGTACAGGCGTTATCCTGTATAAAAATTACGTATGCGCGTAATAGTCCTTGTCCTTTGGTTCTTGCATCTTTTTTACTTTACATTGTACGTTCTCTTAAAAAATCCACAGAAATTTGACCTTGAGTGCTCAGAACACCGACGCCATTACTTTGCCTGCAAGTAGTTGAGATTTGACCTTTTTGGTGGCGAAGAACTTGCATCACGATATATCACGCGCGATGCCATTCCCCGCTAGACTAGCCACTTTTTGGGATGTAATGGTGAACTTATAACTCATCAACATCAACAATCGTCTACACACTTTGAGAAATTATAATCCATTTCTGCCCCGCCAATTCACCCATTCATACCCGTGTTTGTTTGAATAAGCTTACCAATTCATCGGATATTCAATTCGTTTACTACAGTAACGGTCTTGAAGCATCGGGCGCATTTGCTGTTGAACGTATTACACTATTCAAATAAATCAGCACGTGAAAGACGATATTATTCAGATTGTACCTGAAGTTGACGAAGAATATGAACAGTTCTCTCACCTTTTGCACGTCGACCCCCATTAGTGTAGTGGTTAGCATGTATGCCTCTACATCCCAGGGACGCGGACACAAACCTGATCGAGGCCGGGAGAAAAATTGAAAAACATACCTTCTCTCGGACAAGGGAGTAAAACCGTTGGTGCCGTGCCACGTTAAAAATCCCCTCTGGCAGAACCTCTCCAGATTCGGCAAAATTTTGGAAGACATGGCGAAATAACTATATGATAGTACCAGTCCAAAAGAGCCACGGGAGATTCCGCACCTCGACGGCTCAGCCACAAAACATACAAACAAACAAACACTTTCTGCATATAGAAGTATAATGATAATGTGCTCTACAACAAAATATATAGTATCCGACGGCATGATTAATGCAATTGTCATTATTTACGGAAACAAAAGAGAACCTCCCGTGTCGACCACACAGGTGTTTTGATTATGACATAGAAAACTTAGCGGCTTCGCTTTACTATTACAAAATCTGGACAAATCCATACTAGCTTCATATGTTACCATTTCTTTCTCTGACAATCATATGTATGCTGACGTATTCATATGTAAAATCCTCCGTATAATAATCGCAGTGCAATTTTATTACAGTTGCAGTAAACTCATAATTTCTAAAATCTTTTAAATCATAACTTTGCTTCATTCTGATTGATTTACTAGCGATGAATTTCTTACAACGAACTTATCAGGAACTACATCGATTATCGTCTGCCGTCAATTTCTTATATTACGATAAGGAAGGTTTATCTGTGGGTTTCCTGATAGAGCTACTAGAATTTGTGAACAAGAAGAATGAAATGGTTAAAACGGCAGGTCTCAGCCAAATATTTATGGTAGACACTCGTTATATTGATCTTAAATTGTAAAAAGTAATTCTGAATGACTCTTAGACGCCAAAAGTCTGCGCATGTACAGCAATAATATTTATCGTAAGTAATTTCGCCGAATTACGAATATTTTAGAGTGACTCTGGTATTTTCAGGACTGTATATCGTTAGAAAAATGGTAATTCATCTTTAATGCCTTATTACAACTTTGATAATTCACAATTTTGGAATATTGACAAATTAACTGTTAAACACGTATTGTTTTTAAGTTTTAGTTTCAAATACCTTGTATTCCGAGATTTTATTATTTATTATCCAATATGGTAGAACCAAATCTGATTTTTAGAGCGTTTCATAAAATCAAGCTGATATGAATTAAATCCAGTTACATTAACCTATGGGTGGCATTTAACAGTTGATTCGTTTAAATGAAAGGATTCCATACAGTATCGACAATTATTAAAATGTTTAATAGTTCATTGTTAAATTTAGTAATTTTCTTAAAAATCTAGCAAGCTTTGTACGAGGTACAGTTCATAATTAATGAGTCTGGGCGCTCAGTAGGTTGCATACCAAACTGGACTCAGAGCCCGTGCAAGTGGAGCAATTTTAATGCTACCGAAAGTAGATGAGAAGAGCAGGCTTCGCTGTCCCTTGCAGTCAATCTGTGTGGAATAATTATGGGGAAAGTGCAAAATTGTGTTAGCGGAATCATGGTTAGTGTTAGAATCGAGTAGTTGTTGCAATTCTGGCCGACTAAAAAGGGCATCACAGCGATGCTCTCGCTCACATTGTTGTGTTCGTAAAGCTGTTTCTGGCTGATAAGAAGTTCTCAATGCTGGACCACCAACCTTACTTGGCGGATTTAGCTTCATGTGCGTAAAATGTGTATTGAAGGTTGCCTATTTTCTTATTGTAAACGTGGTCAAAGGAAAATGGGGCCTTCTGCTGAAGACGTTGACACATTAAAACCTTTAAGTTGTAAGATTGTAATAATAAATCAAAACTTTGCCATTGGTATTTTTGTTTAAAAACCACACCTCGTTTTTACAAAGTTTTAAGTTAAATAGTCCTTGCATATAACAGGTTTAGTTGCCCATTTTTACCTATTATTTAGGATATTAAGGGATTTTGCGTAAATTTTGTTAACTATTTCCAGCAATGCTGAAAGGTTATTGTAATAGTGCCGTTGACATTCTACTTTTAGGCAAATAGTTTAAAACGTATTAGCTGAAATAGATATAAATGACTTTGTCAAACTAATTGTCTTCATTAGTTATCTTTTTAAATTACAAATTTCGTCGATGTCCTTTTTGTAGAATAATTAAATCTCTTGCGGCCTTTGTTGTAATTATTTGGATAACGTAGATTAAAAGCTACTTTACAAACTGGTTTCCGCGATATTTCAAGAACATTTCCATTTATTATTCATTTTTCTTTAGTAACTTTTTATATTCTTAAATTAATTATTCAAATTGTTGCTCTTGACCGGACTTGAATTAAAAAAATATGGGTTTAAAATTCAGTACCACTTTCAAACTATTCATAAAATTTTAAATCATGTCAAACAAGTCCTATATTTAAAAATAATTTATAAATCCCAAATTAAATTGGTAAATATTCAGGAAGTCCTTGAATTTTTAAATAAACAGTCGATTTAAAGTAGCTGCACTATAATAGAAATCGCGAGCGATTAAAATTGCCGATCGAACTCCTTGTATTGGAATGTGCCTCATTTCTCAATTTGATACGATTTGAAATCGAAACAGAATTTACATTTACAAGCAATACGATTCCTCATTCAAATTTGAGTAGTTCACTAAATCACTCTTTTTATACAATCTAGCAACGTATAGAAGGAATGGAACTTACGTACCCATTACTTTCACAATCACGAAAATTTGAGCAATAACATTATTTTGCAATAATATTTACAATTGCTTCCACTTTCATAAATTTTATTATAAAAACATAATCTGTGTATGTTCTTAATCATTTTTAGTGTCCAGAATGTAATAGGACTGTTTCCTTATCAGACAATATCAAGCACTTTATTGAATAACTTTCTGAACGTTTTACATGCATTTTCAACTTAAATTAACGAATAGAACTTGGAACATTAAATTTGTCGTAAATAGTAATCTATGAAGTTTAAGGCCATTTCATTGGTGAAATTTACTATTGATCTAATTAAAATAGTTAGAATATTGAGGAGTGTGAATTGTCACTTGAATCTAAAATTTAATCAAATTACTATTTAGCACCATAAATGGGAACTAATTACGTCTAATTATAAGGTTAATAACATTTATCTGAAATTTACACATCGTATCAAATTCAACGTCTACCTACCTATTCGTTTTCTATTCAATTACACAATATACACAAAACATTTAATTACCCTTTATAAGTGAAGTAGGGTTAAAAAAATGTTTGATTATAATGAAGCGAAAATAGTACATTTTCATGCTAAGTTAATTTTAACATTTATATTTGCAACAACAAGCATCAATTGATATGAAATATAGAAGTAAACATTTAGGTCATATTATTTTAGGCCTGGTAATAATTTATCATTTCACTTTGTGAGTATTCATTTCCAACAGTGTACCTTTAATAATTACTGTAGTTCGTTTTTTACAGTTATAAACATATTCAAAACTTGAAAATGATTGGTTATTATAACGCAGATCAACATTTTCTACTAATACAATCTAAGAATTATTTTAGAGGATGATAATCTGGGGGACAATGCTTTAGTATTATTAAGATCAAAATTATGAAAACTTTCCAAATAATAGTGAGTTAACGCAGCTTTTCCACTTTTATTATCATTAGTAATGTTGTAGTCACCTCTATATCCTTTCAGTCTATTTTCTAATTATTGTTTTGTTTGACTGATATATTTTTTTAGAATTTCCCATATTTCTTATATATTTAACGCCCTTTCATATAATCTAGGCAGGTTCTCACAAAATTTTCGGTAACTCGATTAACCGGAAGTAGTTTCTCCATTAACTCTGAATAAAATAAGAATGAAACTAAAACCCTAGCTAATTGCAAATTTTTATTTGAGGTCATAATCGTCCTTGTATTCAAAATTAAAAATTTGACTAAAATTGAATAACCGGAAGTAACACTTTATTTCTGTCATTTTTAGATGTTTTCCGAATTTTTCGTTTTTCGGGATTCCTCAATTCCAATTGAACGTAAAATATGCTTATCTGCGGGAGAAAGTTTCCTATTTCTTTTCTCTCTTACCTTATCGGACGATGCACTAGAAATAGGTTTAGGTATGTGTGGTATGTCTCTTTTATAGTAACCGCTGTTGTCGTCGCTAAACTTTTAGCCCAATTTGCGCTAATTCTCGAAGAACGGAGAATTTCTCCTTCCAAAATCTATACGCTCACTATGCTGATCTACCAGATCAATCGTAATATTTCTTATAAGGTCTGTATTAGCTTCCAAAAATGCCGGAATAAATAGAGTTTTATCTAGCCTGAATTCAGGCGGCACAGGTATGTCTATTTCGTACAAAGTGCGTACCTTTTCTCCGTTCCTATACGCACTTATTATAATATTAGACTCTATATGGATATTTGTATGCTTAAGTAATTGAATGTCCAAACCAGAGTAATGTACAGCGTTGGCGTTTAGTATTTTAGGGCTAAATCCTAAATTGTCCGACTTGTGAAAATCAATGTCGTAAGCTCTTTTAAGGACACAGTGTAGACTATTATGATTTGGCCTCAAATGGAAAGTTTCTGCGGTAGTCTTGAATATTTCCAAAAATTTATTTTGTAAATACTTGTAAATTTCATTAATTTCATATGCACCGTGTGGAATGCTAATTACATTTGTATAATCATCAGCACTATCTATAAAGTATAGTATGTGGTTTTCTTTAGTGATGTTACGTATCGAGTTATATCCATAAAATCCTACCAGCCCCAGAATGTATTCATATCTCTAATTCAACTCAGTCGGCGGATAAAAATAGTAACTTGCTCTATTACGTTCACCTTGTAAACTCAACGTTATCGACATAAAGACTGAAGTATCACATAAATGTTATTTACTTATATAGAAAATTTAGACACAAGTAACCGCAAAGTTTTGTATCGAAGTTTTATTCCCTGTGATAATTATAGTAGATTTTGCAGCCCCGAAAGTAGCTAATAATTTCCATAGGTGCTGCAAGATTACCGAAGCTGTCAAAATAGAATACTTTATTCGCATTCTTCCCGTAAGATACCCAATGTGTACCTGGACTCCTTTGTTCATCCAAGTTTAGTATTTTACATTCGCGAATCCATGGTTTCTTCGGTAAGTTATCACGTATAAATAGACCTCGAAAGTGTTTTATGTATTTAGCATGATTTTTCAAATCCAAGTCGGTTAGCTATCTTTCGTGTAACTTTGTTAGGTTTTCGAACTGCTTGTGGCATCTGGCTTTAAATAGTGCACTTCTTATCTTATAGGATTTCAAATGTAGTCAATCACCTATCTGTCCAATAGCAATTACTTTCATGGACTTATTAAGTGTTTCACTCTCTTCCTGAAGATTTAGAGCTGCCTTAGAGACGTTTAGGGCTTTAGCTATTTCACAATCTCCTACTGCAAGTGCTCCCGTTGCCGAAAGACCGGCAGCTAGAGGTGCTAGAAATGGAAAAAAACCTCCTGGTTTCGGTAGTGGTATTATTACAGGAATTTTAACATTTTTTTTACTACCTACAGCTTTTAATGCGAAACTAGCCACCTTTAGTACTGACTTTATCGAACTAAGGAGTTTCTCCAGCGTTGACGCTAAATTTGACCGTATCATTTACCTTCTTCAAGATATTCATATTGAAATTGCCGTTTTTGAGCTTAAGAGTTCTTCTGTGTAATTTTCGCGGCCTTATTCCTCCTCCTCCTCCTCTTGTTTTACTACATGGACATTTCATACTCAGTTTTCTTTTCGCTTTCGTAGCAGCAGCTATGGTTAACCCACTTTTTTTCTCGCCGAAAGAGACGTCATTAGACCAAACTCTATCTTTTAGATAATAAACCAAGCTTCACATTAATATGAAATATTTAAATTATTATTAGAATTTCTTAGATAAATCGTTAATTATTATCCTATGCTCAAGATTGATATTTAAACTATTAACAAATTTGTTACACACAAATCATACTTACTATCCTATGTTTAAGAGGTCTTAGTTTCTCTAAAAATATATTTATATCTAATCGTGGATCCCGCCGCATTCTTACAACATTATTGTTACGTTTAGTTAATTGTACATTACTATATCTATTAGATGTCATTATTGTTATCACTATTTTGAAAACTGCGAATGAGGTAATTGTTAAAAAGCTTCAAACTAACATAATGAACCGATCTTCACAATCCAAACTGTTCGCTCTTTGGTAATGTAGCTAAATCCCAGTTGTCAAAATTAAAAATAATTCGTGAAATAATTTTATTTGGTAGTTAATAATATTATTTAATTTATATTGTATGTAAAATTATCTATTTAGAAGATCTTGCCAAAAAATGAGGATATCCGCTTTTGCATGTTAATTATAACTCGAATCTGAGCCATTGGCAGTCTGATAAGAAATGTGTTCGCATGCTAATTATAATCTAATCTCACCCCATTTCCTGTCTAGACAGATAAGAAATGAGGACATCCGCTTTTGCATGGTAGCTATAACTCCTGCCTGATAAGAATTGATGACATCAATAATTAATTGTCTCTCCTTTACTACAAAAAGATGCGCGTATTATTTACGTCAAGTCCGATACTTCCAATCCTGCGCATGCGCTGCCATGTCCCAAAATGGCCGACTATCTAATAATCAATTGTCTCCGTTTCACTTTCACTCTCTCTACTTGACTACAAAAGGATCTTCATGTTATATCCCTACATCATGATGATATTCACGCTAACTCCCATTTTTCGAACTCTGCACATGCACCGCCACGCCCCAAAATAGCCGACTCTCTAGTAATTAATTGTCTTTCTCCGTCTTACTCTCATTCTCTATCTGCTTTACTACAAAGAGGTGTACATGCTGTATCCTTACATCATGATGATATTCACGCCAAGTCCGATTTTTACAATCCTGCGCCTGTGCCGCCACGCCCCAAAATGGCTGCCCACAAAATGGCCGCCGCGCAAAGTAGCCAACCCATGAAATGGCCGACCCACAAAATGGCTGACTCCTCTCGTCCCTCGCACAAAATGGCTGAATCCACCAACAAAATAGCTGACCCACAAAATGGCCGTCGACTTCTCTGACAAGATGGCCGCCAAACATCAAAAGTGAGGTTATGTTGCCTTTTGGTCCCGAACTGGTATAGTATAACTACTGATTTTGTAATGCCGAAATTGCTTTCTAAAAATATAAAAAACCATATAAATAAGTTAACCTTTCTCGCGATTGAAGGGTGTTTTTTAAGAAATATTAGACACACAAAAACTGAGTCTGAACGATTTATTGGAGAGTTCAGCTACTATAGACTACAATAGCTACTTTACAGGTTCCGTGTTGTCACTTATACAATATAATATAGTGGCCTCAGTATAGAGAACGTGTATGCCTACTTCAATATATAACTCCTCCACCCTTAGATGTGAATATTGGTTCTTACTTAAAAAGCAATTTGCATGATAAGGAACGAAATAAAGAGGTAACTGTCAGACTAGCTATTTTTAAAAGACTGAAACAAAATTGCGTTATAACATAATGTGGCGTTTGTAAATTACAAAAATGTTTAAATCGAAAACAAGCTCAAATTCAAACTCTGAGCTTATTCTCAAAATAATTATTTCTGTATTAATATTCTAAATTCGAATTATGGTTATTATAAGTTCACCAACAGATGTTCGCTTATGTTTATTTTAGACTTTGTTCACATAACTTATTCGTTGAAGAAAACTTTTGTTTATTTTTGCATTTATACCTTATTTGCAGATTGCAAGTTTTCGCTACTTTATTCGAAAGTAATATTTGTTTGGTTAATTATGTATCACAGTCGCCTTATTCGCAGGCGTGTTTTGTTTAGTTATTGTATATATATTATATATATATATATATATATATATATATATTACATATATATATATATATATATTATCAATTACTGCATAAAACAG
>JAHWXV010139901.1:0-10196 GCA_024586415.1 Phrixothrix hirtus
ATAAGAACAAAGTAAAATGCGCGCTACAATTTAACCTCACTAAGTATTACCTAACGTTTTAGGACGTCGCAAATCCGAGTCCTAAGATAGGTAATTCTTAACGAGTTTAAGAAATGCTTAGTGATTGGTGAAATCCAACATAACGTTAAGTAATACCTAAATATTAAGAATTGGTTGGTGAAATCGGCCCTAAGTGCTTTCTAGGGCATATATTAACGCAATAAAATAACTTACTCAAATTATAAATACTTTATTGTAATCGTAAGTAAAATAGAAGCAATATATTAAAAATTTTAGTGGAACAATTTAGGTTCACTACATTTATTGTACTGTAAATAATACACGGTTTTATATTATAATCGTTTAACTAATTGAATAAGGTTGGGTAGTAGCGATTTGGCTGGATTAGTTGCAATTAATTAATTATAAATCAATAATGATTGTTATAACAATACATAAAATGATAACTTCGTCATGTAATGTGAATACGTTACAATAGACTAAAATACACTAAGATCGGAAAACATGCAATCTAGATTTTCACAACCGATCTCAAGAAAATCGAGAGGTCTCTAAATACAAGTTTTAGCTCAAATTTTATTGACTAATCACGTACACTAAGATTCTAACGTTCATATCGGAAAGGCGCCACACATTTTGTGAACTAACGACTTTTAGCTGTTGAAAACGTGGATAAGACCCGGTTCGATACGGTACAAATTATAACAATACTCACTGTAATATTAATTAGTTAAACGATGCCACTATTAAGATTCAGTAATGCTTATTTTGAGGTTACAACGTATTTTATGAGACTATAAGCGCGTCCTATACTTTCACAGATCATAACAATTATTTAAGAACACCCTACCGGGTGTTTTATATACCTATAGATGTATGCTCATGGTTGAACATAATTGGTAAAATCCCGTCAAAATCTCTATGTTTAAAATTACAAGCGCAAATTTTTCAATCATAAATAATTCAATTGAAAGTAATATTTCAGATTCGTATTCTATTATAAACTTAACAATACTTGGGATTTCCCGATAACGCTATGTAAACACAAAGGGCATTTCTTGAAACCGGTACGTCAGCAACCGTTTGAGATGCACTTTCTTTTCTAAAAATAGATGTTAACACCCCTGCAAAGTTCTTTTCAAAAATCTCAATCCCCTTTTTTTATACTCTGCTGGAACAATTAGTTCGAGCATGTTATAATAATAGACGATTGAAATCATATTTGTAAATAATATATATCAATTTTTACTAACTTTAACTGTTGAATTAAATAAGTCCATCATTCAAAGGCCGCATGTATTATATGATTTAGAAGTAGTTATAAATATTAGAAACCCAGGATCCCCTAATTTAATTATAGATAACCAATTGTTTTCTTATTTGCTCTCTGTTATTAGTATATTTTTCGTAACAGTATATTTTACCTTTTATTATTACAGTGGTTATTCAAGTGCAGACTTCCTTATTTCATAGTATAAAAAATTCTTAGAATTAATAACCATTTTGTTCTTTCAGGGAGTTGTTAGAGTTAAGTAAGTAAAATATCTGAAATTGTAAGTCTAGTTTGACTAAATCGAAGTATGAGCCCAGCGGCGTACGACTTTCCGACCGGCGTAGTAAGTCTAACATTATTGTAATTTCAAATTATAGGTTGTGGGAAAAATAAGTCTTTTTCCTTTATTTTCTCGAACATCAAACCTTACGACTTTTAACAAAGTGGCGCCCTTGATTTCAACTTTCTCCAATTGTGACAATTGTAAGACGTTCCTGAACATAGCTCCATTTAGTTTAATAGCTAACGTGAAACCCGCCTATTCTCCACTGGTAGGTGTGTAACCCCGCTAGTTCAGGGAAACAACATTGCAGGCACCCTTTCGAGTCGCAGAACGTCTTCCCGCCCATTACAAGACATTATTTTAAAATGTGTTTAAAACTAGATTAACTAAATTAAAGAAATGAGAAAAATATTGGTATAATAAAAAGAATACAAGGCTTAATTACAACGAAGAAAATCTAAAAATCTTAGACACACAATAAATAAATTAAAGTGTGAAGAATGTGTTAGCGGTTAATGTAAACAACGATGCTATAGATATGGCAGTCATGTTTGCATAATTAACAAATTTAGTGCATTACTTAACCATTACTCAGTTTATTCAATTTTTTAAGTTAACTTTAGCCTTTTTATTTTAAGCTGCTTTGGCCTTGTTAGTATTTTATTCGTACATGCTGTGCTCTGATTTTAAAACAGTCTCTTCCGTTTTACACTGCATGTCGCCATTTGCTCTCGGACGTATTCTTCTTACCTGTTTCCGGTAAACTTTTTGGGTGCTATTGACGTAGAAATCATCTTTCAAAACTCCTATTACGTTATGATTTGCTACTTACTTTAATTGAGCTTCAAAAGAACTACTTATGTGCAGCGAGTGTATCAAATGCCACCCTTCTCGCAAGGTATAACAACCAACTAAAGTGTCATCAGGATTCCGGTGAGGTGATACTTCAGTTGGTAATCGTACTTACCTATATAATGTCAGCCATCTATCTTACTTTATTTGTTAAAATCTAACACCACGTGCTATATTTTATTATTTTATTATTTTAAAATTAGAAGTATTACTATATTTATGAGGGCCGATGTTTTAATTTCGGGATAGAAGAAAACGAACATACTTATTGTTTTTCAAAATATTCCCCTTTACACTCTATGTATTATTTCACGCAACTAAGCCAACTGTCATAACATTATTTCCGGCCAGAATTTGGCACATTAAAAATTCTATTTTACAGCGCTTTAACTGTGTTGTTTGGTGTTGAAAATCGTTGACCGCGCACACGATATTTAAGTTTTGGAAACGTAAAAGAGTCACTAGGACTTAAATCGGGACCATAAGGAAGATGTTGGTTGTCCAAATAGTTCCAGTTTGTGCTGTGTACGAGCTTGCATTTTTGTGATGTAGAATGATTCGTCGCTTTTTACTTTTTTTTTGCAATTCAAACAAAAGATGTGGTAAACAGATCATTTTATATAACTCAGCAATAACAGTTTTGCCATCTTATAAAGGTATAATTGCCAGATGACCAATTTTTGATACAAAACAAGCGATCACTTGTTTGAAAGTGCTGCGAGCACGTACAACTTTAGTTGGCTTTGCTTCATTTGGAAGCACCCAAACAATGAACTGTTGTTTCGTTTCAGGTGCATGGGTATATATCCAACCTTCGTCACCACTGACAATAATGCGAGTCTGTTTTTGAGCCTCAAGGGAATCCATCATAAACATATTTTTTACATCCAGGTGCTCATGTAGAATTTGATTTATTTATTTCATATCGATGCTTAAGGATGATTGAATTTCTTTATAAGTTATATGACGATCTGTATCTATCATTTCTGCACAGCATCAATGTTTTTTGCTATTTTTGATGTCGAACTTCATCACCAAGGTTACTACGACCGGATCCAAATCCCTGACAACACCGAAACACAGTTGATCTGATGGTTTTTAGATCAATCATATATTTGTTTTCAATCGACAATAAAACAAAGTTATTGCTCGAAAATGTTCACGATTTAAATTCATGTTTTTTCGCATTTTGTTAAATTCAAAGTTATTCTATAATAGAACGGTCCTATTATATATGTACATCCTTTCTATCACAGCGGTTTGACAGTAGAGATGTCAAGCTTTACAAATTTTATATGCTAATTGTCCTGCGAACTACGGCATTGCCACATCTCTAAATTTAAACAGCATCCCTCATAATTACCCTATTTTAATTTATTTTTTAAGTATAAATTATTTATGCCCAGATATATCTAATTTTAAAATTTTAATATCTGCATTGTTCAACTCCAGTTTCATTATCTACTAGCTATAATTTAGTTTGATTTTAGCTGGTGAATTCATCATAAAGCGTAACTAGACCAAGATTTACTTTGTTAATAAACTTGAATACACTTTAATTTTTGTTAAACATTGATAACATAGAAATACCTCAAAGGTACTGCTGTTTTGTTTTTATTTTGGTATTGAACGGTTTTAATATGTGAGCATACATTTAGTAATTTTTTCAAAAAGCTTACTAATAAAGTTATTTAACGCTTTGGGCTTCAGTTGTACTAATTATCATTATGTATATTTTAATTTGGCTCCTTTTGTTACAAAAATTGCAATAACTGAATATTTCACCACTGACGTAGTATTCGTAATATAAGTAACTATCTTTTATAAATTCATAAGTTCTATATTTACAAATCCCTAATTAACTAAATACAAATTACATACATAATTTTTGAAACAACTTTCACACTCGAAGCCGCTGTTATAAATTCACACGTGCATAAATTTCTGTTTTCATTGTGATGCTTTTTTTTATTTATCTTGTGCTATGTATCTTGTTTGTAATACATAACTATTCCTTTTACTGTAGTTTATTTAGAATTATTTTGTAGTTCTATTTAGTTAGATAACTTTCAGTGCCATTATAAGGGTGTCGGTTTGAGCAACATACGGTACTCTTCGGCATCTTAATTCTTTAGTATTTCTAAAAACTAAATGGTGTCCTGATCACTTCTGCCCTTATAGTTATGGTAAATGTTAGTAAAGATTCACGACTAATTAAGTTTGCCACAAGTCACATGACTACGCAGCATTATTAACTGATCCGTGAGCCACCCTCCGTACCTATTGAGCTTAATGAGGTTTTTCTACAATTATGGCGGAAGATTTTAGTATTGCTCAATTGTCTTTTACTTTATAATGTGACCGTCGTAATAAACTGTACTCCATATATTTAAATTTTGTAAAAGTTTGCCAAAATCAGAATAATAAATGAGTGTCATATAAATTTCATATAATTTGTATGAACATTAGACAAATTAATGCAGATCAAACAGGCTTTAATTTTAAACACATCTACTAAAATTAGAAGGTATGTCAATTTTAAATATTTAACTAATATATTTTACTTTCTCTTACCTATATGAAATATAGTATAGAGAAAATATTGTTTTCGTCCAAAATTTTCGATGTCGAAATTTTAATGGAAATACACATTTTCGGGTCCACTCAAACCGAAAATCATGTTTTTAAAAATTGGTCTGTCTGTCTATGTGTATATGTGTGTGTGTTTGCGTGTGTGGCCGCGTGTACGTGCAAATGTACGTGCGCGTGTGCGTGCGCGTGCGCGTGTGGGTGCGTGTGCGAGGGAGAGAGCGTGCGAGTGTGCGCGTTTGAGTGTGTGCGTTTGTGCTGTGTGCGTGCATGCGCGCACGGTTGCGCGTGTGCGTGTGCGTGTGCGTGTGCATGTGTGTGTGAACAAGATTCCCGAAAATGAAAAGTGGTAGATATCCACATTTTATATTTGAGTTTATATCCATCCCTTCACGCGACCACAACAACTTCACTTACATTCAAAAACTGAAAGTGCGACTTTACTTGTCATTTTTTGGTTTTTTACGATTTTCTCGAAATCGGATGCAACGATTGTTTTTAATTCATTAAATTTCTTAGACATTCAGTGCCCTTTCATATAATTAAGACAATTTACTTATACTGAAAGTCCTAAATAAACGGCAATTTATATTTAATATCCCAATTACCTTTATATGCCAATTCAAGAATTTTGTGAAAATCGAACAACCGCAAGTACAACATTATTTATTATCTTTAGATTTTTTCCGCATTTTTCATTTTTCGTGATTGTCTCGAAATCGGCTAAACGATTTATTTAAAACTTATTGAATTTCTTGGTCAGTTAATAACCTTTCATATAGTTTATGTCGTTTCTCAGAAACCTTTCTGTAAATTGAGAAACTGCAAGTAGCTTCACCGTTAACTCTAAATAAAATTACTAAAAAAACCAAAAGTCCTAGCTGAATGAAAATTTATATCTGTAGCAATAACTATATTGGTATGCTAAACCAAGAGTTAAGTTAACATTGAATAACCGGAAGTTCCACTTTATTTGTCATCTTTAGATATTTTACGAATTTTCGTTTTTCGCGATTTTCTGGAAATCGGCTATAACGATTTTTTTAAAACTTAGTACATTTCTTAGATTCTTCATTCCGTTTTATATGAATCAAGCTGTTTCTTTAATAAATTTTCAAAAATCGATAAGCCGAAAGTACTCGGTGTAATAATTGTGAACAACAAACCTCAAAAACTAAATACTATATATGAATAAAATTGTATATTTAAGTTTTTAATCTTCTGCACATGAGACTTCAAGAATTTAGGTAAAATCTAATGACCTGTGTGTGTGTGTGTGTGTGTGTGTGTGTGTGTGTGTGTGTGTGCGTGTGTGTGTGTGCGTGCGTGCGTGCGTGCGTGCGTGCGTGCGTGCGTGCATGCGTGCGTGCGTGCATGCATGCGTGCGTGCGTTGGTGCGTGCGTGCGTGCGTACGTGCGTGCGTGTGTGTGTATTATCAAAATATTTCGAAAACCGAACGTCGTAGAAAGTGAAATTTTATATATAAGTTTATTCTCGCCTTAGCACTTTCCTGTAAAAATTTCGTTAAAATCGAATGACCGGAAGTGTCACTTTATTCTTGTGATTTTTAGTTTTTTTGCAATTTTTTCGAAAACAGCTCTAACGATTTTTTTCAAACTCGCCACGTTTCTAGCGCCTGTAATTCTATATTACATGAACTAATTCGTTTGAGAAAATACGTTGAAGTGAGTTATTGAGAAATATCTCTAGAGTTAAGCAATGTTTTCCCTGGCGAGTACTTGGATGGGTGGCCGTTGCAATTATCGTCCTCAAAATATAAATAAATTAATATTTTAATGATTTGTGTGCATTATTTACATACTTAATTACTTTTTATTTAAATCTATAAATTACCTTTACTTTAAATGAGCTCAAAATTTAATTATAAAACTCTTAGTTCATGTATAAAGGAAATAACGAATGGATGAATTATTTATGCTTTTAAATTAATTTTAAAGTTTTCAATTTAGGTGTACAGGAAAGTCACTAACGTCAATAAATTCTAATTAAATTTAAAATGTGTAAGAGAATGTCGTGTGTTGTCTCACGCCAGATTTTTTTTAATTGTGCTACGGTTATTATGTATTTAATGCCCCTTTACGTGAACTTAACAGGTTCTCTAAAAAAAGCGTTGAAGCAAGTTATCAGACAAAATTTCTGGAGTTAAGTAACTTTTCGTCTGTCCAGTTACAATTATTGTTTCCAAAATAAACGTATACAGCAATTTAATCATTTGTGGACACTATTGGCATATCTATATGCGTAAAAGAAAGCCATTTGTCTCACACTAGATTTTTTAATGTTAATTCATAAATAATCTAGAATTAATAAGAAAACGGCAAGTGTAGGAGACCTAAAAATCCTATTATTTCTTATCAAAATAGCTGACGGTAATGAACTGAATAAGGTATTTAATGTAATATGGTGGTTGATAAACACAAACAAAATTTTACGGTGAAGTATAGTCAGGCCTGTTTTCATGATAGATTTTTATGCAAAAATTTACCAACCATTTTTAGACTTACAATTAGATTAATACTTTTCACAGCTGTGTTCGCTAGAGGCGTGTACACATGTGTTAAATAATGCTTTTTATGTTCAAAACACCGTGTACAAGAAATTAATAATACAATTGGTTTATTAAATAAGCTACTGATCTGTTACGATAAAAATTATCACAGACAATATTTAATTGGTTCTTAATCATATGAATAAATTCTAATTTGGAGATAAAGGTGTTTCTTATATTCTTCATCCACACGTATGTTTGTAAACTATACAAATATCCTTTTTTTAAAGTATTATGTAGAAGCACTTTTAGTTAGATAACTTTTAATTAATATACTTAATTAAATCACTATCTGTTTAGTTGGAAACAAATTTGGTTTTCCTTATGTATTTAATTTGGCTTTTACGACCTCATAAGCAATTAACCTATTTAATTGGTGTTAAAATCCGTTTGACTAATTTAAGAATTATTAAAGCACGCAACTTTACAAATACTGTGAATCGCTTAATAATATTCTCTGTATCTGTTTTAATCATCCATTTATATAACGTATTACAAATAACATTATATGAGCCATACGTTAACAATATTATTAAGCTTAATTGGTAAGTTTAGTTTATATATAACACCTTCGGTGGCTTTGACCCTTTATAAATGTGGTTAATCTCAAAACATTAGCCGTGTACGTTTTGCAGTTTATTTAATACTAATTTTATCATAGTCCGCTCTGAGTTTGAATATGCGGTACTTCAAACAGTTTTCCTAAATCTTGTAAAGGGAAAGATGACGCTTTCATCGTTTAAGGTTTTCCCTGGAACAAGAGGTATATTTATTTAAGTTTTGTAAAAAATATCTCACAACTCCAATATTATCTTTATCGCAGTACTAGCAACTATAAAAAATGTTATACAACCATTTTACAATCATTACAGGTTACATAATCGGCTTCCAGAGGCAGTGGATTACTGTACTTATCACATTTTTGAACCATATTCAATTTTTTATTTTAATAGACTTCAATAAAAGCGGAAGCGCATTTAATACCGTTCTGCTCAGTTCGCACATCAACACACAATGGAACCAATATGGAATCAATCACCTCTTTTTATATATACAGAATGTAATTTTACATGGTTTTCTTGCACGATCTTTTCGAAACGTATTTACTGTGTAAAGACAGGATTAGAAGTATACATTATTAAATAAAGTAAAACATTCTATTGATGTGCAAATTCCTAAAGTAGGGTTAATGTAATATAAAAAGTTATACTCAGATAGAAATCAAGTTACACGTACTTCGTTGTTTACTCCAATATATCTCAAATTGTACAGATTAATCTACTTTTAAACAAGATAATGAATTTCCACGAAAATTTGTGCCACAGTACTGTTTTATATAATAAAACGCATTTTAGCGACAATGAATACGAAAATATACAATAGACTACTGTTGAAAGAAAATATAATTCTGAGCACTAGCATCACACAATAAAGGTTATATCGTACAACTATTGACCATTTTTAACGATCTTTTAGACACTTGGATTACATTACATATAGTGCTTTCATAATTACTTTCTCTTACCTATATGAAATATAATATAAAGTACTGTTTTCGTCAAAAATTTTCGATGTCGAAATTTTAGTGGAAATACATTTTCTGGTCCCCTACCTATGGAAATTTGTGCGTACATGCGTGCATGTGTGCGTGCGTGAAGACTTGCGCGCGTGCATACGTGCGTAACTGCGTGCGTGCGTACGTGTGTGCGTGTGTGCGTGTGTGCGCGCGCGCGTGTGTTTGTGTGTGTGTGTGTGTTTGTGTGTGTGCGCACGCGCGCTAAGTCAAGAATGTGTTTAAAATAGATTAACAGGAACTTCAGCTTTATATCTATTATATTTACTCATTTTAGTAATTTTCGGTTTTGCGCGATTTTCTCGAAATTGACTTGAACGATTTTTTCAAAATGTACTATATTTCTCAGACACTTGATACCCTTTGATATAGTCTACTCAGTTTCTCTAAACATTTTCCGTAAATGGAGTAACCGGAAGTACATTCATCGTAGGTCCGAATGAAATAACTATGAAACTAATAACCCTGGCTAAATGATAATTTATATTTAAAGTCACACTTATATTAGTGTGCGAAAGCAATAATTTGGTTAAAATAAAATGACCAGAAATTCTACTTTATTTCCGTCATTTTTAAATATTTTTCGAATTTTAGTTTTTCGCGATTTTCTTGAAATCTGCTATAATGATTTTTTTAAAACAGTATACTTCTGAGCTACATAATTCCATTTTTATGTGAATCAGGCAGTTTGTTTAACAAATTTTCGAAAATCGGGTAATAGGTATTACAGTGAGAGCAATAATGTGTGTCCGGACGATACTTGTTTCCTCTTGTGTTATCAAAATTTCGATCCAGTCTGATATTAGCTTCTTTAGTAAATTGACAATTGTTTGACATTTTGTGCGTTAGTAGATTTATATTGGTTAATAAAACAAAATTAGGTTATGTTTTTAATAATTTATCCGACTTCATTATTGACAAAAACAAGTTATAGTACTTTTTTAGGTAAAATTAACAATTAATTGTTAATTATTTAGAAAGAATGACTGGTGTTTTCGTATAATTGTAGAATGTAGGGATATACCAGTCAAGTAT
>JAHWXV010139914.1:0-14859 GCA_024586415.1 Phrixothrix hirtus
AAACTGCAGGGGGGCGGGAAACTCTACCTCGTCCCTTACCCCGCTAGATCTCATTACCCCTCACCTACACTTTATCCAGAACGTCAGTTACTATACTACTTGATTCGCTTAACATTAACTGAATTGATACAAGTTTTTAACAGTTTTACATAGTTAATAATTAGGAGATAGCTGAAGACTTCGAGGCTTGTGCTGGACTCTCCTTTTCTTTACTCCTTAAGGAAAATTGTTTGCTCCCTTTTCAAAACTGTTTGGTATGTATTATTTATAGTTGAACAAGCATTTAGTTTTGTAATTATTGTTTAACTGTTTATTCAACTGTTTTAAGATTTACGTAATGATTACATTAATCTAGTTTTACAACCTATTTACTTAATCTTTTAAATATTCCTATGTTTTCAAATTATTTGTTCAATCCAAATAAAAAGAAACGTAGTCGAATAAAAAAACACATTCTAGCCAAACGAACCGTAAGAATAACGCAAACAAAACTTTATGCGGTTAGAAATCGTAGGATTAAGAACAATTAAACAACTCACCCATTTGGTGCGGAACTTATAACGTTCCCAATTGGGCTCTACGCCCGAGAGGTTAATGAAATTAGTAATTCTCCTGAATTAGATGGTTTACTCCAGCCACCACCGTGGACATTAGGACGGGTTCTACAATTGCGTTGAATCTAACTAAGCTAGCATTCAGGTGTTCAAAAATTCATGAAGTAGTCGTAAATAAGGGCGTAGCTTTGTTTTCAACAATAACGGGAAGATAATAGTCAAAAAGTCTGTTGTTATAGAGGCCGGAAAACAAAGAAACCGTTCTCCAAATTTTTAGATAGAGGATAGTATTAATGCGTACTTACAGTACGGTAACTCTTTCTATGCACGTCACTGGGTTCCCTCTTCGATCATGTAAAATTCCGACGGCCTACCTAAACTGGCCAACCACTTAAAAATTGAAAGAAAGTATCGGTTATTACAACTACAGGTCTACATATAAAAAAATAAGATCTGTACTTAAAGATCGAATACGTATAATGTAAAGTAAAAAATGAGAATTACAATTAATAATTTACATGCCTCCCCAGAAGGAGATAGTGGAAACAATAATTTATATACTTAAATTAAACGGCCCTTGTGTGATTAATAACTAAATAATTCTTAATTGAACAAGAAAGTATTTGCACTAAAATTGCCTTAATAATATGTACAATTAAAATTTAAAAAAAACGTTAGTCTTTTATTTATGATATTAACGAATTCGTCTTGAATTTATACGTGATCGACTAATTCGTCCCAGCAGGATTAACTTAACAAGGGGTGAAAATCGGTGGAGATTAAATAACAGATAAATCACTTGCTTAGTGTTCTGCAGATCGATACTTCTCGAAGGAACCGAAAATAAAAAATGTGCTGCCTAGGATATTCTTCTTATCGTAATTTACATATAACCTTGTCGGATTTAAACCCTTTGATTCCAAGTCGACAGGAAATTGAAATTGACCCTTTTTATTACTAATTCACACTGGGCGAAAGTCGACCAAATTTCTATCAATTTGATCCCCAAATACACCCTACTGGTAACTCTTCAATTATATTCGTTGAATAACGCTAAGACAGACACTACGGGAGCGTAACCTAACCCTGCAGTTTGCAGATATCTACTACTGGTAAAGTGAAGTATTTCTCTTTGAAATTGAATGGGGAAGACGATAGTGGTTAACGTTTATTTTTAGACTTGTTAGCCTTCTCACGGGAATTGTTGAATAAATATTTTTAAGCAAGATGCTCATATGTTTTATAAAACGTAGCTTAGGATTTTCGAATTTTAATAATTGTTAATAAAACGAAATTATACAATTTACAAATTTACAATTGTGATTTTGACGTAAAACTCATACTGGTGATTCATTAACTAGATTTCATTATTATTACGCGGAAGTATGCATCGGATGTTTCCAAATGAAAGACTAATGTCGTAAGCATTTCAGACGCGCTTACAAATGGTTCCTTGACGGTTAATTAAGGAAATTATTAAATAACTAATTACGCTACTGAAGTAGTGGTCTTATCGATAACGACGCCAATTTACACAGAATTGAGAGCTCAGATAACGAAGACATGGTGCTAATTAATAACATAACACCCTACTCATTTTCATGACCATTTTGTCACAAAATCAAGTTGTCTCAAAGATTGAATTCGAAATAATCATCAAAAACACTTTTAAATTCGTCGCGGCATAACTACACTTGCGTTCACAAAAACTCTGGGCGGCTATCACGCCCTTGATAGTGCTTCAACTTGGCACGGCTGGGAACGCCAGCGGTCCCAAAACTACTATTATAATATTTACATTTTACTAACGATTTAAATCTTACTTATTTGAAAAGAATATTAAATAACTAAACAAGTGCCTATTACAAGTGGAAAGCAACACTTTTTCACTCAAATAAATTAAAACGCGACAAGATCATCTCGTATTAAATCAAATTATATATCTTTAATTGATTCTAATTTAATTAATAAGAATGTTTATATTTTGTATTTTCCATTTTATTTTAATATGAGTTTTTCAATTGTATTAATCCCATGAATTCAATTTATAATTGTTATGTACATAACTTTTTACCAATTATTGTCCTTTAGTTTATTATATGCATCGATATATTTACGTATTTAATCTTGAAGAACGATCTTGTTATTATTAATAAATGAGGAAGCGCCACACAGTCATCCTCGGTTGGTGTAGCTGTTATCATGCTCGTCTCTATATCTAAAGAACCTGAGTGTAATTTCAATAGAAGTCGCCAAATTTTCAGCAGAGAAACATTAAAGAACGTGTTTTCTTTTCGAATTAGGAAATGAAATTAGAGGTCAATCCGGTATGTTATGGCACATCAAACATTCTTACTAGGGACGCAATTACTCCAAATTCAGCGGAAATATAGTAGACATTACGAAAGAACCATAGTAGTTGAAACAAAGGAGTCACGGCAATATCCGCATTTCTAAACCTCAGCCAAAAACAAACAAATAGTAGCAGGTAAAACATCAACAAACGCAAGTTTCAGCTTGGAACATCGAACTGAACAAGGCAAACACTGAAATAGTACGCTTCAAAAACAAAGAATATAACAAAAAACATGTACTTGTCATTTAATAAGCCAATACAATAAAAACAATAGCTACCTATGTACCTTTGCACTATCTTCACATATTAAATAAATTAGAAATACACTCGACAAAAGAAGAATTCTTACTAACGATTTCAAGTTATTCTTGGAGATAAATGCCAGTTATCAATAACCATCAAGAGATGCATTCTACATAGTGTCTTGATACCTCAGGTGATTTTGAATGGCGTGTTTGTAATCATAATTTCTTTCTTGATATTTTTTATTAATATCATACCATAAGAAATGTTACCATTGCAGATTTATCTAGTTCGTTTTATCTTACGTACCTTCTTTAAATCGCTGTTGTCTTAACAGAATGATTGCATTGAACTTCAAGTTGATATTTGAGTACCTCTTATTAAATTTTTCTACACAGTTATAAATGTGTTAACGTATAGCTAGTCTAGTTTCTTTCTTTTTTTGACGCCGTATCTAAAATGATTAGCAAAAGAAAAAACTGGCCACCTTGATATTTTTCTTTTAACTAACGTTATTTTCACAATTTTCTTTGTAATCGATGTTTGTAGTTAAGGTAAAACTCGTTTAATAATTATTTAGGTGTTACGCTGCTTAAGAAAACTTTTCATGGATTTATTAGTGAACAATGATAAGTATTATACCTCTTAAAGCCTCAATAAGTGCTTGAAATGGATATGAAATTAAATGGATAAGATATGTTAGCATGTTGTGCGATTATGCTTGCTTGTAGTGTAGCTGAAAACTCTCATGTATAGTTTGAAAATGATGAATGTATATCTAGAGCTTATCCTGAAGAGGTTCGATGAGATTAATACTTAGTGGCCAATGAATTCCTTAAACATCAGCCGCATGCAAATAATTTTCCTCAGTATACGTATGTTACATGTAGCCTTACTTTATTGTGCACTAGCAAAAATAATTTCCAATAAAAGAAAGATATGCTTTTTGATGGTACCTTTCACATAGTAATTATTCTTCAAGGTTTCGTTTTCAATAAAAATAAATTCACCATTACCTTCACTGGAAATTCTGACCCACATGTTCATATAAAATTTAATCGGAAAATTTCTCATTATTCCGTCTCCGCATTCTTCAACAGCCACTAGACAATCGCAGATAAAATCTGAACCCATCCGTGAACAGTACCATTTCTACACTGCTAAAATATTCAATACATAAGTAGATGTGCAAATTAAGCGGCTGTTGTCAATACCTCGGTAGCAACTATTGTCTACGTGAAGGATATCCAGCTCGAACAAGCCTTTTTCGAGCAGCCACTTTTTACTCAGATTTACTCTACAAACAGCTTGCAATAGTTGCGAAAGGAAAAGGTCAGTAATTATAGGGTCGCTTTGACTACCAAGGACCATAAAATGATCCTCAGCTGTCATGGTTGTCCCTTTTTGATTCGACCTTGGACCTATTGCGAAATTATTCATCTCTGTGTATAGACTCGATCCATCTTGAATTCGTACTTGGTATCGTCAACTCACGGGATGCATGACGTTGACTACGACCATCTCTCATTAAAGCAGAAGCTTGAGCAATTTTTGCAGGAATTATCTGCATATTTACCAATTATAAGTGACCAAAAATATGACAATAGTGATTTTCTATTACTTTTCGTTTAGAAGCACTACTGCTGAAGTGAAAATTTATATGGTAGTGAAAAAAGGTACGTGTTAATTTTTAAAATTGACTATAACTGCCGTCATTGATGAAAAAATTTGTAGCAATTACGAGAGTAATGGTATTTCTTTGCCGGTGAGCTTAGATAGCTGATACGTTTGAATAACATATTATGATAAAAAACTATTTTTAAAATACAATGATGAGTTTAAGGTAACATTTCCGAAAGGTTCTAAACGAACTGTCTGAATTATAAACAAAATCTGTTTTAATAGTCTCTTAATGTTGTGCCTGTTGAACGCGGTTGAACTAGCAAGAACAAGAGCTCCTTAGCAGACCACCGCTTTCTTAACTATAATACTGTAAAATCTATTAGGTAGAGGTATTGAGCTGCGGTGTCACAGTTCAGGAGATCATTTAGCAAACTAAATTGGACTATTCCTTCCTCACTCTACCTTATTTTGATTGCTTCGTTAGAAGGCAAGTTGCTCTTGGGAAAACGTAGACTTCTCTTTACTTTATAAGGGTGGAAATAATTGAAGATATTTCTTCGTTATTTATGTCATCAACAAATTTGTAAAGTCAGATATAACTAAAAAATAGAACGTAAAGCTTTATTTCGTCAAGATGGTAACATGTAACATTAGGAAATCCGCAACATCCAGCGGAATGCTGACGTAGTAATGTTTGGGATAGATGACTGCTAGATACCAAAACGCTGTTAAAATATTGCGGCATAGTGTCATAATCAGAAAAAGCGCTGTTGTTTGATTTGAAGGACTGCCAACTTCGACCTAGGAACTCTGAGCTGAGCTTGGAATAGTTGTTAAACACGATCATAAATTTACTAGCGCTCTAATTCTTTGTTTTCTGAAATTAGTTACAGTGTTCGTGAATATACATTTGCCTAGTTTAGCGTTAGTTGAATTATCGCCATTTCAGAAACGTCAATCATCGGATTGGTAGTAGATATCAAATAGGAAGTTCCACACAGTATAAATAGTTATACACTTAAGATATTAACAAAATTAAACCATAACAGAGATGTAATCAGATTTAAATGAGGTTTGTTGTTTGCAATGGCATGTAATAAGCAATTTAATTATTTAAACACATCGAATAAATAGAACCTGAAGAATAATATACAATTTATTTGAACTTAGACGTGGAACGTAAGACTACTTCGGGATTTCATAAGGGATTGATCAAAACCCAACTTAAATTATCGTACAAAGTGCGCCCAAGATTTTTATGTGCAATACTTAGTAATAAATGGGTTCATACGCAGCACTTCGCAATTTACACAACACTAACTAGTTCTAAGATCCATTATCGTTAACTAGAGTATGCTGTAGCAAGATTATGTAACTATTCGAATCCAAGCTATAACAGATTTTAAACATGCGCCTTTAAAATGTAATTATTTCTACTTAACGGTGTTGTTAATTAAACTATGCTATTGTACAGTTAAATTTGCAAAAGATAATAGTGTACTTTTAAATTTATCAGAACTGGAAATGTTGCTATTTACAAGGAAAGCTAATCCATTGGGTACCATCAAAAGAAGTCAACTTTCGATAACAATGGTGTATTACGATTTTAGAGAATTATTCAGCACAATTACAGCACTTGTTCCTAAACATAGCTTCTATATTAAATTACATTTATGTGGATGACATTCACTTAAAGAAGAATAAGCGGCTACATTAGTTGACCGACTATTTCACACGAGAGATTGTTTTACCCACAACCATATTTTGACCGTACATTTACGGTGCGCCACCATAATTCTAAACTGTACCTAACCTCCTTAGATAATAAGCTAAAATCAGAATCTCTCTTTTTCTTTAATACACCCCAGGAAAGGTAAGTTGCTGATAGCATTTATTTTAAAATATAACTCAACATAACTTCTAAACGACGCATACGTGTTTTGTAAAGTAGCTCTAAAAATGTATTGAATAAAATATCCTTACATTATGAAAGGAAATTGAATTTATTTTAGATTGAAAGAGTTTTTAAAATAAAACTTGTAAATAACACTTTTCGAAATGTGTAACAATGAAAAATGAACTAGAAATATTTGTGTTTATATACACACCGAGTGGCCCCAAAACATAAAATTGAAATTAAAATCGATACAAACGACCCCTCATATTAAGCTAAAACTCTTTAGAATAATACCACGGAAGACTATTGCACTGTATCAGCTAATTTATAATTATACAGATAATGCTTAACGTTGATTTTATTTGCTGTAGTGGTCAGCATTTTTGTTTCTATATTTGTAGATGTGAGTCCAAGCCAAGTCAATTTTACAGCGGATAAAAATTTAAAAAGAAATGCTTTCTTCTAGGATATGAAAGTAAACTCGTAGATTCCACGTTAATGTAGAGCTCCTCCAGGTTCGACATAACAGAATTACTGAAGCAGTTGATGCCGAATTTCGACCATAAAACAAGGAACGAGGCCGAAAAATGCTGTTTTGTACTTTAAGAACATTACGGAGGAGACTGTGATAGAGAATGACTGTGTAAAAACTGCGGAACCAGTCTACTAAAGTAAATACATCCTAATCGAAATTTCTGGGAACTAGGCTAGTTTAGATGGTTGAAGAAATGCAGATTTGTCTTAAGAAAGGTGTTTGTTCTAATTACAACTCTAAATCGAACGTGGTTAGCAGGAATGGGGACAAATTGTTTATTTTGCTGTTAACGATCGGGTTTTCGATAATCATATTCTGTACTATAATCGTATTTTTGGCATTATTTATAGTATATTTTTTAATACTTCATCCTTACTTACGTTACGCCACTGAGTTTGGTAATGCATTAAATCCCTCTTGTTTCTATTTTTAAAACATATATAGTTTCTAAAAGCTATAACCTTTGAGTCTTCATTTACATTCCTTTTGACGCCAAAGCATAATGTTTTCCCTTGACTATGACGTTTCAATTCGTAGTGAAAGGTGCACGGGGAAGTTAAAGAGTTTATATTCTACTCGGTGATAGCGCAGTTATGCGAGGGCGGGCCTTGACGATGTTCGCAGTAACTTGGGAGATTCTCACTTCGTCTGGTTTTGCGATCGGTATATCTGTAAAATAATTATTTTACGGTGGACGTTGTTTGTGCAAATAACGTCGTACAGACTTCGGTCATGGAAGCGTTTTCCACGCTATTAAAAAGAAAGGTAACAGTAGTAATTTATTTACAAAAATTAAACGGTAATTGGAACATTAATTAAATCAAAATTGTACTAGTTCAATAATGGGAAATAAAAGAAACATAACTTTTTGACAGCAGACAAAAATAAATTATTTACAATTATTCGCATACATATAGAAGGTTTATACGGCCACTAGTATTTGAAATTGTTACGGCGTTGGAACGAGCGGCGGGCACAGCGCGTTCTGACTCGGTTGAATCCTGCAATCCTGATATGTTTGAATATAAGAGTCGGCAGTATGTTAGGAGATCTGAGCAAGAGCGTGACGCTCTCGGCGGCCGCCGTGTACGTAATTTATGCTGGGGACGAATGTCTGATGCGACGCGTCAGCGTGTACCCGCGACTTTCGCTGCCACTCAGTACCTATAAACGTCTGTATAGTTAACGTCGCTTGTATACCGATACTTAGCAACTCATCTGCAAATCAATACAACTCAACACAGAACGACGTCATTCACAAATAGTTACAGAGCAACTTGTTTGTAATCGACTCAAAGGTGGTTTCTTTGCTAACTCGGCGGCGGTAACGCCAGGAGCACTCAGTTACGAGGATCCCCGAGGTTATATTATTCTATACTCGTTCTATCATTGTTACAGAGCAACAAGAAATAGTACGTCGTCCTAGAATCTATGTATGTAGATCTCTAGCATACGAGGTTTTCTAACGGTTTCTTAATATGAACAGTATTCAGGATTTTAACAGGCTTGGCGGGTCCAGAAGACGTTGCGTCAGGGCCGCCATAAAATATAATAGCAAAATAGCTTGGCTTTGTAAATATCGCGTATATAGTCCCATACGAAGACTGACTTGCAACTGGTGAATGCGTCTTATTTATACTTAGATTTGTACTAGCATTCCTTATTCAGCGAACATGAATTCGGACGGTTTTCCTTGTCTGTTATCTTATCGATACGGATAACAATTAGATGTGTTTTAAAAATTCGTTTGCATAACGTGACGCAGTATTTCGCAATGGCTTTTAATTAGTTTTTACTAACTAATTAATATTTAATTCATCTGAGATTGTTGCTTATGTTAATTATTGTTAATTATGAAAACAATCTTGATTGATTTCGGACGGTAACTGGTGATTTATGCGCCAGGTTGTGAAATTCTTATTAATTAGCATATAGCATTTTTATAACAGATTTTGATTAAGGAATTTTTCTATTTGCAATTTAAACTAAAATTGCACACTTGCGCACGGTATTTAACACTTTCTTAAAGTTTGTTCTATCTTTAATTCAGTCTTAATAACTACATTTCCGGAATCACTAATATAGCAAAAACGCGTAGAATTCTCGGAATTCTATTAAATCGTGTTGCGGGTTATTATCATGTTTCGCGGAAACGTTACATGACTTATAAATTAAAAAATTAAAAAATTGAAAATTACGATTACGTTATAAAATTGTGATAAAGGTTTCCGTATATTATGTTGAAACATAAATACATATCTTTTTGGCAATTTTAATTATTTATTTTAAAAAAATAAGTGAACGTTCGCATATTCTAACATTATGTTTTATTAAATTATATTTCTGAGAAATATTTCTTCGTAAAACAAGTGATAGGAGTCATATAGGAGTAGAAATAAATTTAGTCAGTCAAACTGTATGGTTTTTTTTTTTTTGGTATACAGGGTTTTAGACTTTACTGTTTATATTGCTTTCTTTAAATACCAGATCGAACGGCAGATATTGTAAAAATGTACTAGCATACTAGCATACTAGCATGCTTAGCATATTAGCTATTCTGGAATGAAACGCAGTTTACAAGTTTTGTTGGTTTGTAGCGTAATTTGTAACTGGTTTATTTAATAATTACAATATTTTCTGTATATAGTTAAAATATTTTTTTGAGCCAACATTAGAATTAGGAAACATTGCTTTATTTTTATTACAATCAAATTGATTTCATATTAAGCTTTCTTATAAAAATTACTTTAAGTAGATTTCATAATTTTATAATATTAACAATGTATATTAGTGCAATCTAATTAAATAATAATCGTCATACATAATACATACATAAAAATACGTATCTAATTAAATTCGTTGGACATTTAACCTCTAATTTAGAACTCAGCTTTCCCTTTTCATGGAGAAACTACAAGATGATTATCAAATATCTTACCAGATTACACTTTTTCTTTATATTATTGAAAAACTGTAACAATAATTGTAGGATATCTCTCTGCAGCTGGCTTTTTTGTTTTCTAAATGTAAATGGTGATTAATATTTCTGAATATTTTATTATACATTGTTTTTATTTGATTATTTCATTATGTCAACAACAATTTTCCGTTTTCAGTATCCAAAAATTTTTATTTTCGATATACAGATACATTGATTAATTATGTCAGTATCTGAGCTATATTCATCAGTGGAATCATCATTAAAATATATTACTCGGTATTCTATATTATCTTGTAAATTATCGACACTCTTCAGTTTCTCCTAGTTGTGTTATGTAATTTTGCCGAACACAAAGGAGCACGTTTTGATCAGTAATCACATTTCATTAACGAGTTGCATTAAATACACATATAAGGACTTCCTTACAATAAGGATAAATTAAGAATTGAGTTCTTGCTTATCTGCCGAGAAATTAATGTTAAATACTATATAAATTTCACATCCGCTTAACTAACTGCATTTGCTAGTTAAGAGAGTAATCTTACTAAATTAATTGGCGGCCCATATTAAACGGTCTGCGAGTTTTTTATTATCATTAAACCTTTATAGTTACTTCATGCACTGTGCGATCATCCTATAGAGAGTAGTATTGCTCACATTTTGAAATAATTGTTGAACCTGTATTCTAACGATTAAGAATCTTAATTTGGTAAAATAACAGTCAAAATGAAAAGGGGAAGCTTCTTTAGGTAAAAATTAGTAACAATAAGGTAAAAATTAGTAACAATAAGCTGATACGAAGCAAGGACAGATTCTGAAATTAAAGGTGCTTTGCCAATATTTTTATTGCTTTCACACATAGGACAAAACCTTTGTCATTACTTTTATTGCCCATTCTAAATCTATATTAAGCGTTTATTAATATAGTGCATAATAAATGTAATCAACTGGATGCCAAATTTGGCTTAACATACGTGTATAAATTTTATTGTTTGTTTTATTGACTCCAACTTTGGACGATTTATAAAGCATTTGGTTGCATTCCAATATGTAGGGGATAGCGTAAAAAGCCATCGCCTAAGTTAAAGTAGCGATTTAAGCCATTTTCTCTAACAGACTTTATAGAAAATCTTAATGCATCTTTATTTTTAGTTTGTAGCCTATTACCTCGTTCTTATAACGGGATATCAGTTACGTTAGCTAGCTCTGGGACTCTATAGGAGGGTGCGTTAGATCTGCATTTAAATAGTATTCAACGGTTTATAGTTTAAGGGTGCTAGACGATGATTCCGTCAGATAAAAAGGAAGTGAAATAGTGACCGTTGGATACTATTCAATTCCAGGGATAATATAAATATGCACACTGGAAAGAAAATAAACATGTTGTAATTATAATTTAATTAATAACAAACAACTATATAAAGAAACATACATCAATAACAAGTTTAAGAAAATAAAATGAATCTTGTTTCATAACAACATTTTATATGAAATAAGATAAAGAATGGAAATAAATACTTAACCAGAGCTTCAATTTATTGATTTCATTGTAACTTTAGCATATCTTATCCATTCGCACGTTGGTCCACACTTCGTTGTTCCAGCAAGGAAGGCCAGACGAAGAATGCTACGAAATAATATGTACATTAAGAAACTGAAAATTAGGTTATGTAAAATATACAAGGAACTCTATTATCAAATAAGGTACTGACATCTTTTTCAAGTTACAATTAATTGTTTATACTTTATACTAAAAACACAATAAAATAAATGTGTTTAATTAATTGATCATAATGAAATAATGTAATTTAGATTTAGTAACATAAATCAGTAGTCCTTTTAAAAATTTAAATTTGTTTTAATATGAATTGCACTAATTTTATTATGTCAAAGAACAAGGTCGAATATTCCTCCATATTTTTATGGTTACAAACTGAATTAAACTATAATGCCATGCTTAAAGATTGAGAGTTTAGAGAGATGCGCGCCAGTATTTACAGCGAGTAGTCGTGTCTGTTAGCTGCTGCTGATTTACTTGTGCTGTACCTAAGGACCTTTTACATATGTAGCGATGGGTCTGCTACAGTACTCAGTTAGTATTGTATTTGTATTTATCAAGTTCCGATAAATATGAGTAATCTACAAAACATCTCTGAATCCGTCGCAGCTAGCTTCCTAGTCGGCAACAACCGTGAAGCCAACCGACAAATGGGAGAATCCCCGGGCGCTCTCATGGCAAAAATTCAAGATTCCAAATTTAAGAATTTGGATTATGCTGGAATAGTACAGCAGCCTGTAAGAGAATACACCGCCCTTATAGAAGATCAAACTAGTTCAGCTGGTACAAACGTGCTATGCCAGACGCCAAAACGGAGTACTTCTCCGAAGAGGACGAGGGAGACCAAGAATTCAATATGGTCAAAAATCGAAAAAGAAAATCGCCAGCGGGAAGAGAGAATGCAGGCCCGTCTACAAAGATCTCTACCGGGAACCGGTCCGAGCCCCTATAATACACACAAAAAACGAAGACCCCTCCGAAGATAAAGGAGCATGGGGAAGCATCCTCGATGCGTTCCATGAATCAAACATAAACTCCAGAGCAGCCATCAACACAGCTATGGGTATACGAATCCAGCCAACACTAAAGAGGACTTCAGAAAAATAGTAAAATATGCGACGATAGGCAGCTGTCCTATCACACCTATCTCTTACCAAAAGAGAACTCAATTCGAGTAGTAATTAGGGGACTGCCTGAGTCATTAACAGACTCGCAAATCAAAAATGACCTCGAAGGAAAGGCATGCCAATCCTTAAGGTAAATAGGATGTTAACTTCCGTATTTATAGTCGACCACCGGTGACTCAGTCGGTATCCGCTAGCGAAAAACTTATGTAACGCATTTCATAGTCGGCAAGTCGCTGAAAATGACTTGCACATTAAAAAAATTTTCGGAGATTTGCTGAAGGAGCCTAGAAGCACCTCCAGCGACCTGTCAGAATGGATTTTTCTTTTCCTTTATCTGAAAATTAAATAATAGAATATGATTTGACTTTATTACATGCTATTAATGCAGATTTCTAATGCTTTCGATTACTTGGATTATAAAGGAATTTCGAAAAGATATACACGGGATGCAGACAATCCCATAGGATGTTATTCAGACGCAGAATTTAAAGCACATTATAGTTTTAAAAAGCAAATACAATAAACACAAATGACCTGACGATAAAAGAATTACAACGCGAGATGATTTTATTAGTTTATACAAGTGCAGAGTTAAAATGAATTACATTTTGGTAGAATTTGACACATATCAATACAAATAGTGATGGTAAAAATTAAAATAATAATCACACAACTTCGTTTATATTATTTATGTAGCTTTTTAAATTGGGGATAGTTTAATTTCTAATAGTTTATTTTTGATTATGCTTGCAGTATAGCAAAAATCTACAAAAATTTAAAAAATCAGTATATTATAATGTAAACAAAGTCACGGTAAATACCACATTTTTTGTCCAATATAATGACATCAACGAAATAGTGAATGATATATTTGGGTTGAATTATAGTTGCATAAGCCGGTAAATTCTCCACTTCATGATTTGCTAGAGTACAACTATGCTAGGCAAATAATGTAGAAGATGCTGGGCAAGTGCTCAGTGACAACGCGCCAGCGATTCTCCGAAAAAGTGACTATGAATACGGGCGTAACTGGCAACGACAAAATTCCACTGCCACTAAACTACGTAGAAGTGGCAGAAATACAGGCGAAAAAGATCTATGACCTCAAATAAATTATGTATCTAAATATATGCGTGGAAGTTCAGAAAAATGGCAGGGGGGCGCGATCCACTGTCACCGCTGCCAGAAGTTCGGCCACTTGCAGAGGTGCTGCAAGGGCGGTCCTAGGTGAGTTAAGTGCGCAGGTATTCGCCATACCTTAGAGTGTGATAAAGTGCGCAAATCCCCGCAAAGTGACGTTTCAGTTCTCGCTGAACGGCGTAGAGAGATTTTAAGAACTTGCGTTCTACCCGGTAGTAGCTCTTAGTCGTGAGGGTGGTTCTTTGGGTAGTTAATAATCCAGCTTCGACGACTCTGACGTCTAGGACGACGTGAAACAGTTTTTCATACGAGGGACGTCGTTTACACCGAATGACGTCGCTCAAACTTCGGTATGGAAACGAACTTTGTTTCAATGTTTGATTCGGTCAACGGCGGAATTGAACGGTCAGGTGGTTGTATTAATTTATTGATAAAATAAATAAATGGTTCTTACAATATAATTAAAATGAAAACAATTAATATTCGTTACCAATAAATAGATATGAACTTAAAATTATTCTATTCTATAAACAAGAGATAATACGTTACCAAACAAAGCGCATAGGAATGTCCGTGTTTATAACTTTACATCGGGGATCGTGTCAAGTTCGACCCGGGGGCTCGGAATATTTCTCGCGGCTTGAATGCGGCCGGCCGGCGCAAATTCCTAGCTCCGCTTATTTTTATGTGCTCCTGATATGCACTTATGAATTCACGAGGCTGCTTTATTCTTTTCGGCCTGCACGGGAGGGGGAGGGCGTGCCTGCGCACTGTTATTAACTCAATTAGTACGGAGATTAGAGAGATCGGTGCATATCCGCGACTAGGGATGCTACACGATGTGCGTCGATCGTCTCTATCAGATTAGCGTCGTTAGTAGACCGC
>JAHWXV010139925.1:0-13622 GCA_024586415.1 Phrixothrix hirtus
TATATATATATATATATATATATATATATATATATATATATCCCTCACAAAAACAGCTTTAAGCAGTTTATTGCAAACTGCCAGGCCGTTGTTCATCGTAGAGCGAAAACGATCCAGCTTTAGGATGAACAATTTAAATTCCCCACAACAACATTTAAGACAAGGACGTTATCGGTATTAAATGAAATTCCCATCCATATTAATTAACTCACCTTAATCCTTAAAAGCATGCACTTACGCGTTAAATAAACTGTCTTTTCAATCCGAAACGCACAAAACCTTCTGCAACTATTGTTATAGAATGTATGTAGATAGAATGTAAATAAAATCTATGAGTAGATTTTAGATCATAGGAAGTAATGTAGAATAGAGATTTGTAAGTATACGATCGTTGAACATGCATATGAAATATACGATTTTAAAACGTAATGTGAACTTAATTGAATCATATCAAATAAAATATAAATATAACATGTAAATATACAAGTACATTCAGAATTTGTGCACATTCATAGAATATATTCACAAGAAGTAATAAAGCCTCTTCATAAGTAAATCGCCAACTTGCGACCAAATCTCTGACTATAGCATAGTCGGAATAAATAATAGCTGTATAATATCTATAACCGAAACAAACGTTATATGTGAAGTTCGTCAACTATTACTTCTTTAAACTTATCTTGATGGTAAAGGAACCCGTAAAACAGCTTTAAAGACGCACGAGCCTTTGCTACTTTCCTTAGTGCGATCGTAAAATCTAATCACATCACTTGCTCTCAAAGTAACTCCTATTATGATGATTCCGTATATTCGTTATCGTTGATGTAGAGTTTAAATTTTTCAAAATTTGTTATCACGCTTACATCTACAGCTTTTTCCATAAAAAAGATATACCTTCTGTACAATATAGTAACATCACTATTCATTTATTAAACCGTTCCCTTGTTTGTCACAACCCCCTATTAGGATAAGCAATAATGTTTCATAGTACAAATTAGATATATCTTGCGCTACACATATCGGTGACTTTTCTGAGTCATTTCCGCGCAGATATTGACCGAATTTGTTCAAAGTGAATATGGCAAATGGTGAATGTGGTGCAAGTAATAAACTATTTTCTAATTGATAATTCATTTTATAATCTTTGCCGCGCGTAATTCATCAATAATATAAATTATTTCATTGGTATGTCCAGAGTGCCTAGCTGATGTTGAGGCTAATAATGTTCTTAACCAATTCACTAACTTATTAGGATAACTTCAAGAAATAAATTCTAATCGTTTATTGTTTAATTCAGTAATTGTAAACCTACCCTTTCTTCGATGCCACAGCTTTTCGTGGGCCTGTAGTAGAAATGGGATTTGCTATAGTGGTAGTTTGGGGTGAAACGATAATTTGAGATAGTGTGGTAAAACGAGGCGATTCGGAGGACGGGCGAGTAGGTGTTGAATGGGAAAATGGCTTTTCTTGCAAAAGTCGCTTAATAATAGTAGAATACTTTTTACCTGTTCCAATAATCCTACCAGTGGCACTGTATGCTCGACGTATCACATTAATTCGAATGAGTATATCTCGATAAGCATTTTCATTTTTCGCAAGAAATTTTTGTGGCTCCTTCTTAAATGCCAACCCGTAGAGGCCCGCAGTCCCCTTATATCGAAACGCGTTCTGGTATGGTGTAGTTATAACCTAATCATCATCTTAAATGTTAATTCCGAGTCTCCTTCTTCAAATCTATTTGACATCGCATTATATCGCGTACTTAATGATATCTTACTCACTTTTAGTGTCTTTAAAGATACCTTCACTGTATATTCTGGTTAAACTAACGAATTGGTTAATAAACTCTTCAAAATCAGGATTAGTACCTCCACTTTCAAGTTCATCCTGTATGTCTTCCAAGGTAATGTCGGATATATAACTTTCTCGAGCAGCCCCTTTCTCTATATACGGTGCTTCTCCATCAGTCACTGTTGATAATGAGTTATCGGTAACATTGGACATCTATTCACCTTTTTCCATGCTTTCCCTTTTAATAGTTGTCATTAAATCCTTGAGAGGTTGGGCGATAGGTTCTAAAGTACGTTATGCTACTGATTCCGATTTTTCTATAACTGCTTTTAAGCTTTCAAATTTTCGTTTCACAGAATGGTGCCGCTAGAAATTTTAATTTAAAATCGCAAATTAAAATATTCCGGGCACAGTTCATAAAACAGACGTTAACTATTTTTAAAGGCGCTGGTTCGCAATTAATAGAAAACGGGTTGCAAACATATAGCTTTAAAGAAAATTTAATATTCAGACTGAAAAGTACTTACCGAAATTACTCATGTTGAAGATTTCTTTCTTGAATGATAGCTCACATTTTTCTATTTGCAAAAGAGGATGGGAACACAGTATATTGCTTTAAAGAACTGTAATTGGGCTATCAAAAATTTAGAAATAAAACTATTTATTTACGTGAAGTAGCGTTTTCAAAAATTTAAGGTAAATAAGCGAGAACAAGCATATTTGTAAGAAACACCTTTGAATTAGTAAACGAACGATTAAAACTTGACACATTCACGGTCAACACGAGAACACCTAATTTAGAGTGGGGTTATAAGCTATGCATGCGCCGATCAATCTTAATCAAAGGGCGCTGTGACTGCAAAATATTTTAAACAGCATTGCGCTTCTTTAAATTAAACTAAATGAATTTAATGTTTACAATATATTTACGATGGGTGCGAACATAGACTATCTAGGTTTAATTAAGTCCTCTATCAATCGCGTGTCCATTATGACTACATCAATCATAGTATTCTAATCCTAATATAACAATTATAACCTTTACTGTAACGTCCTAAGTTCATATCATTACCTTTGTCTATTACGATGAAGCCGTATTTATCTTTCGAGTAATGTGAGTATATTTCCTTAAACTTATTAAGTGTCATATCACCTATCACGTGATTGTCATAAACATGTCTTAGATTCGTACTATCTTGTCTAAAAATAGCGATCATATTTACATTATCTCGTATAAGTTGTTTAGGAATAGATGAATACGCCTGACTTCAATAAAAGCAATGTATATTTTTATATCTACCAAAACAGAAACAATTTCTTATGACGTCTTCATTTTGAAATAAAACATCGTCAAAGATAAGACTAAGTTATTTTCCGCATCTTTGGTGTTAATTATTGTACTGCCATCTTCATATTGAAAATACTTTATTCCCTTTATTGGGATTAATAGTTTTTTTAGATATGTATATTTAGGTTCATGAATTGATTTTGAATATACATAAACATTCGTAAATCTTAAACCATTGCAAATCTTAATTAATGACCATTACCATTATCTTCGTTTTTCCAGACCCACTGCTCCCCGTAATTAAACATCTTTTACAGCCACCCAATAAATTACCATGCTTCTGAAATGTTTTGGTTAATGCGCTTGTGTCGTGGTTAGATATAGGAAGGCGTTCTTTTTGAGGAACAAATTTCGTATTACTCATTACTAGGTCTACTCATTACACTGGTACTTATTTACTAATGTTAAACAAGAGCTTCATATATTTATAGAGGTTACTTTACATGAACTCAGTCACACTAGTACGGTTGCCTAGAGCAGTTTGAACTGCATCATACTTCCAGACGTCGACGAAGAATTAAAAATGGCTCTACACTTGTTAACACACTCATTAATAAACTACCAGTAGAGCGTCACATACCTTGTAATCGCTTTTGCGTTCCGGGACTGCGGTTACAAATAATATTACCCCGTGGTGAATCAGGAATTAACCCTCTAGACGACGCTTGTGAAATCCAAGATGTTGCATAGAGAAATACTACGGAACTCGCTAAACGTCGTAAACCGGACAAGGTATTGGCGGACAAAGCTTGGGAGCGATTTAAATCGGAAGACGTAAGTTTTCGAGAAAAAGCACTAGCCTTAACTGTAACCGCTGCTATGAATGGAAAACTTAAACTGGGATTGGGTGTTCCTGAAAGGAGCAACAGTTATACTCAAACAACCAAACCCACTGGAGTAGTATCTGGTATTGTGAAAGCAAAAAAGGAGAGAAACGGAAACGTAAAACGTAGGGTTAGCTTTCATCGAACAGTTGAACTCACTAAACTAGGAACTGGTATTATGAAAGGAAGACGTAAATTAGGAATGGCGATCTTAAGATACATAGAAACGTAAAATGTAGGATTAGTTTTAGTAAAGCATGGAAACTCGCTAAAATAGTAACTGGTATGAAAGGGAGACGTACATTGGAATGGGCGCTCCGAAGAGACATAGAAAACTAAAACGTAGGATTGGCTTTAATCAAGCAGTGAAACTTGCTAAAATAGGAATGGGTCAAACTTCAAATATTAAACAATCTATTAAAAACGCCATAACAGCTTTGAAAGGAAAACGAACTACAATAACAAAGAAACGAATACCCCTATTCCCCAAACAGGTGGGTTTTTACCCCTCATTCCTCAATTTGTGGTTCTAGGTGCACTCAGCAGTTTTGTCGGGGAAGCTGCCGCTATTGTAAAAAGCGTGAACGCCGCAAAGAATTCCACAAAGTCTTTAGAAGAACAAAACGACATAATAGAATAATGGAAGACGCTGCAATTGGAAAAGAACTATATTTAACACCATATCGTTGGGAATTGTAAAAAAAATCAATAAAACCACCATCTCGTGGATTAACCAATATTGATTTCAGCTATTACGCTAAACTTTTAAACATTGCAAATTTTCGTGGGCTATTTATGCGGAAACCTTTGCCGCGAAACGTACGTAAACATGAGTCGGCTTTTGTTAATTTGGATATGGTACCCATTAGACACCTTATGTGAAAAGTGATAACAAAGTGATATATTTCGATATCTTTGGCCTACTTAAACCTCCCCAGTAACTAGTTCATTATTTGTACAGTGACGGTACTGTAAAGAATATTATATTTTATAACTTCGATAAACTACAACGATCTAATTCTTATAACTGTGGTCACTTAGCATTGAAGTTTTTATTTGCTAATGCTAAATAAGCTTCTCTCAGTATCGTGCAATTATTACTAAAGGTATGTCATATACTTTCACGTTCACCGATAATTTTTCTACACAAAAGCAAATTTTAATTCCCCTATATTGCTAGACGCGGAAAACGAATATGTTATGGGTTTAACGAACTTTGAAAGTTTCAATACTACAACAAATATTACGAATAAGAATAATCAATTTAAAATTGGAAACAAGTTTATTTCTATAGCAGAGCAATCTTACGAAGTTTCAGATATAAGCAGCTACATCAATTCCCAATTCGATAGAAGCTCTCGTGAATATATAAAGATCAGGGCGAATAATAGTACACTGAAATTTTGTTGACCTTTCGATTCAGAATTCCATTGCGAAACTGTTAGGTTTCAAACAGAAAATGCTACTACATAATATTACCCATATTTTTGAATATCTCGTTCAAATTTTAAATGTTAATTCCATATTAATTGAGTGCACTATTAAAACTGGACCGCCGCGAACACGATATATCAATTTTTTTCGAGTATTCCACTTGGTTATAAGATTATCGAAATACCAGACACTCTAACTTAATTACCAATCAACGTTAATGCCATTTCACAAATTATTCTTAAAGTAGTGAAGCGATCAAGATCGGACTTTATTCGAAAGCTCTCCACAATGGTGATTAGATACAATCAAGCTGTTGCAGAATCGTTAGAAAGAGTTTAACCAGAAAACTGTCAACACAAAGGAATAAAGCGTTCCTTATTTCACTTGGATTCATGTTATTGCAATGAGCAATATGTTAAATATTAGTTACAAATTCCGAATTGATAATTCAATCGTTAATTGGTAAATACATGATCATCCACCACATACTACTCGTTTTCAAGACAACGATGAAATTCGCATACCAATACAAGAATATATGTGCATTCTGCCGTCGGAAAGCTTTTGTATGTAGAGGGTCGACTACCGAAAGATGACAACACTCCACCTCTCAACGCAAAGTTCATTAATAATGGTATCGCCTACTTGTTTAGTGAAATTCGTTATGAAATGAATGGTATAGTGGTTGATTTCCAAAACGAACGAGCATAACTTCAAAAATGAAGGGCTATCTATCATATAATTCCACTGAAAATGTGAAACTTCAAAATTCCGGTTGGTTTCCTAACTGCAATAGTAGTATAGTGGATAGTTCTGGAAATTTTAATGTATGTATACCTTTAAACACGCTCTTAGGATTCGCTGAATATTACAAAGAAATATTTTGAATATTAGACAGGAGTTAGTGTTACTACGAAGCAATTCTGACAAGGATGCACTATTACGTTCTGAAAAAAAGCCATGCAAGAAACCACTAAGCACACATGGGATTTCAAAATTGCAGCTACTTTAGAATCACCGCGATACATTGTGATTGGATTTCAAATCGATCGAGAAAACTAAGTTAAAAAAGACGAGTAAATTTGATCACTTTAATGTTCAAAACATCAGGGTCTATCTCAATAGCGAAAGGTATCCATATGATAATCTCAAGAACAACTTCGATAACAACCATTTCGTTACATTATATAATATGTATTCTAAATCCCCATTTTCATATTATGAGAAAAACAATCAACCTCTGCTATCACCACAAGATTTCAAATCTACAGCACCCCTTATAGTAATTGATTGTTCAAATCAAATAGATTCAATACATACCAAAGCTATAGTATTAAGAATAGGAATCGATACAAATACCAATATACCACACAAAACAATGGCGTATTGCTTAATTCTACATGATCGCGTAGTAACTTACAATGCTTTAACTAATGCAGTGCGACAATTCTAAATACATAAATAAATTTTCATGCCACCATACCTGTCACTTGAGTTTCTACAGTCGTTATGTACATAGTTGACACTTAAAGCTTTAAAACATCAAAAACAACCTTCATGCCTAAGAAAGTAGCTGTTTAAAACGGCTCAGTGATATCTCATACAATTTTCAAACGACAGTATCCATTATCAAACTTGGATCATGAATATAAAAAACAAGTGCACTAGTTAATGTATAACCATCGTTGTTTCGATTGGAGTGAAGGATTTACACAGGTGTACGCTTTTACAGACGTTCTTCGTCGAGCAATCCAAGGTGCTTAAGCCGTTTATGTTAAAGCATCCGAAAAAGCTGCTTACATACGAAGATACATATCTCAATCTTTAATCCAACGAGGAGAACAACTAACTGTAAATGGGCCAGCTTGCTTTCATCATCTGAAATTGCTTTGTATGGAACGTAATGTTATGATTTTTAATAAATTATATTTACCTATAAAGACTTATAAATTAATACCAACGCCGTCTTAGGTATGCTGAAGTTTATCTCGTATAAATAATACATATGATTTCAATATTACTGTATAATACTATTTAAAATACATTATTACTCTAAACCGTTCCAAGCTTATCAAGTAACGCTACAATAACAATTGGTATTAATAAACACATCATAAAACTATCATTTATTTACAATTCTGTAAAGCGCTCATTATAAATCTTTGCTCTATGATTAACATTTAAAATAGGTGAAATAGTATTACCACATTCTTTCACTCTCCTTTAAAATCGTATTCTTTCCGATAATACTTTTTGCCACTTTTCCTTTTGTGCTTCTCGGTACCCATACAACCACGCCACCATATAACACACTTGATTTCTGCTTTCATTAATTATTACCACTGTCATTATTATCTTGCTCCCTTTCAATTATTCTGTTTCTGTATTTTCCTGTCTTGGTTCACTACTTGCTTCAGAATTTATAACACCACTTTCGTCATTAGGGAAAAATGGATTACGTTGATGATTAAATTCTTTGAAATCCTTATTACATAACTGTTATATCAAACATCCGCCACACACTTCTCCTTCTTAATATTGGTTAGAAATATGTATACCGTTAGTATATTTTTTCACTAAATTACTACAATACTCGGCATTAAACTCCCAAAATCTATAAATCGCTTTATGCTCAGGATCAAATACTGATGCTTGAAATTCTTGTTGTAATCGTCCAATAGATGTGCATTTATCTACAGCTTTCGTCAAATGTTCCGCCGCGTAACACATCCACATCGTTATTGAATAATTTAAACACTACATAATTGTATTGTAGTTTCCTATATCTATATTTACATCCCCACTGTAACTTAGTGCTTTAACAACGTCGAAATCGGCAGTAATTTTTTCAGGAATGTAATGTAACATCTCCAACAGTAACAATACTCCCTTAACTTATACATCTTTATATTGTTCGATAATGGTCATAATGTTCACTTTAGAATCACCTGGTAAATCTAAAATAGGTTATCATAAAGTGATTTAAAACCTTGACTGGTAATTACAGCTAATCTTCGTTCCATTACAAATAATAAACGTTGTAATTCTATAAACGACTCTCGACCTAAGTAAATGTGATTACCATCATTACCTTCAATTACTATAACTTTTGAGTGACCTTGATTAAAGAAAACTGTTTTCGAAGCAGCTTTAATCGGTGACCAGATGTCCTCAGTATTACATTAGAAATACTGAATTATGACATTCATATTCTCCACTATCATTCTACAATCACTATCTATTAACATTAATTGTTGGTTGCGCATATTACTGAGCTTCACAACAGCTAATAGTTCACTATCCGGATACGCTCCAACACTAAAATATTTAGTCTTTAATTTATTTACAAAGTATAAATTCTCACACAATAATAGAAAACCAGTAATTTTCTTTTCTGCCCTCTCACTATTTTGTTGAACAACTTTCACTTTAGCGTTCTGAATAATATCAAAGAGACTTTCCATGTTTATTAAAGGTAAGACTTACTTGTTAAAAAACTACAACCACATCTCTGATGTAAGCCCTTATATATATTTACAATAATGTCAGTCAGTAGTGGGAACAGTGAATTTCACTTACACTGGTGGGGGTTCAAGCAAGGTAAGCATATTAAAGGAATCGTGATTGATTAACATTCAATTGTAGACACCAAATGTTCCTTAACTAACTCAATAATGGAGGTCACTCACTTGGGCTTGATTTAATTGTGCAGAAGTGTCATAAGCCTAACCTTGACTTAATTGTGAACACTGCTCTGACCATGACCCAATTGTGGAGGGGTCCTAGACCTGGCATGGACTCAATTGTGAAGGGGTCATTGAGCTTGCCTCGACCCATTTATCGAAGTCAATGACCTGGCCTTTATCAAATTGCATAGGACCATACTACTAAATTATATGTTTTATGTTTGCTTTCATCTATTAATAAACAATAAGTAAAGAAAAATTATTAATAACTATGTTTTTAGTCAAAATATAAATTTAAAATCGTTTCCAGGTACCCTACCGCCTCCTACTTTGTATACAATGGTTAATACAACGTATAAAACGTTCAACACAACGTTTCAAACGTACAACAGAACGTTTCAAACGCTTGACACATCTATTTTTTTAAAAACTTGACGCAACGTTTCAAAACGTTAACGCAACGAATCGATTAAATGAAGAGCTGACCTTGATCCAAGTAACCAAGGGGAATTGACCTCACTTTGACCAGATTACAGAGGGATTATTGACCTGGCCTTTAGCTATTTATGTTTGAGGTCATTTTCCTAACCTTGACCCAATTATGGAAGTCATTGACCTAGTCTTGACCCATTTGTGGAGTCCATTTACACGACCTTGACCCAATCGTGGAGGAGAGTCATTGACATGACCTTGGCCCAATTGTAGAGGGCAGGTAATTGATCTGTGCTTGACTCAATTGTAGATCTAGAACCATCCTTCGCCTAGTACTAAAAATAAATAAAAAAATAGAGTTTAAATTATTTTGTACTGTTTACGAAGGTAGCATGCACAATTATTGCACTGCTAGTTTAATATAATTTCCACCTGATACTAGGCAAGTTACGTTACGAACAACACCATCAGAAGCTCTATGAAGTTCCGTTACTCTTCCTGAAGATCATGAGAATGGTGGAAAGTTGCTTTCACGGATAAGCACCAAAGAACCATGCTTCAGCAGCTCAAGAAGTTTTTATAACAATTTGGTTCTGCGCTGTACTCCTGGAACAACTTTTTTACTCCAATGTTTCCAAAATAATTGGATTAGACCTTGAGTTTGTTGATGAATGGATAATCGAGTTTCATTAATAGGAAGTAGTTTTGGCTCTAGTAAAGCGTAAAATGTTCTGCTAATTAAAAAAATGACCGGGGTCAAAGTATTCGAGTCATTAGGATAACAAGATATACTGGAAAAAGGCGTAGAGTTTAAGATGCTCTCTATTTACGTTAAAACTGTTAAAAGGTCTTCAAATACTAAATGGGTGTTACCTACTACCTTTTCCAAGTGCAATTTAGTGCATTTGATTGCACTTTCTCACATGCCTCCTTGATGAGGAGCTCTGGGGGTGATAAATTTCCATTTAACTCTCTCATTATGCAAATATTCAATTAAATCATTTTGGGTTTAAGATTCTTCCAAAAATTTATATAAATCCCTTAATTTGTTGTTCGCACCAACAAAGTTTTTAGTATTATCAGTTGTTATACCATGAGGTTTGCCACTACGGGCGCTAAGTCTCTTAACAATCGCCATGAATGAGTCCAAAGATAAATCGGTAACAAGATCTAAATGAATAGCATGAGTCACCAAGCAAACAAATACACAAATATATGCCTTTATTAACTTGGTGCCTCTAATATTTTTGTATTTGATCAGAATGGCACCAGCATAGTCAATGCCTGTGTTATAGGATACTACAGAATTTATGCTAAGACGTTTGTAAGGTAAGTTACCCATTAAAGGGTTCTGAAATGTAAGATTTATTCGAAAACATTTTTCACAGGAGCAGATAATTGCCTTAGCAGCATTTTTGCCACAGATGGACCAATATTCTTCATAGATACTGGCCAATAACTGTTGTGCTCCACAATGCAGTAATTTATGATGAAAGTGTCTTAGGAGTAACACCCTAAGAGCGTGACCTTTTGGTAAAAGTACGCGATAGTTTTTGTTATATTGAAATGTAGAATTTGTAATTAGAATACCTACACGGAGAAGCTTATTCTCGTCTGGAAATGGATTTAATGAAAGAACTTTTGAGTTAGTGTTCAATATCTGTTGATTATCTAAAGCTTTGATTTCGTTAGCAAACGACTCTAATTGACAAAGTCTTACTAGAAAATTAGTTGCTAGTTGCAACTCGGAAACGGAGAACGAATTAGAATTAAGGAGTTGTCTGGCAGTCTTGCAGTTAGAAATAAATCGAAGCATTTGGGCCATTACTCTCTGAAGTTTAAGAAAACTTGAAAATCCGTTAAATTCATTTGAAGGGTTTTCTTTGTCCCTCAGCAAGAGACGGGAAATCTTGAATTCAGCGACTTCGTTAGGTTTATCAAGAAGACTTACAGTATGCGAATTGATGTATAGCAGATCAAAATTCAGGATCGTTCCGCCAAAGTGAACAGTTTAATATGTCATGAGCTGAAACGCCTCTGGAAATCAGGTTAGCATGATTTTCTGCTGAATTAACATGACGCCAATACTTAATGGGGAATAACCTTTGCACAATTGCAATTCTATTTGCAACAAATACCTTATACCTATTTCTAGCTGAATTAAGCCAATGGAGGACTATTGGTGAATCAGTCCATAAAAAAATGAAAGAAAAATTAACCGTTATATCATTTTTGACTTTATATATGAGTTGAGACAATAAAACAACAGAACATTGAACATAACTTCAACCTTGGGATTGTAGTTGTGCGTAAAGGCACTACACGGAATTTTGAACATAGTAACCTGGTTATTGAAATCTTTGGTTCTACCATAAAAAAAAGCTCTGTATGCTGTATAACTGCTGTCTGTAAGTCCGTGCATTTCTAAGGAAGAAAATGAAGTAGAAATACCGCAACGTAGCATTCTTGAAGAAGATAATGGTGTTAAATTTGATATATTGGTCCATATTCCCACAGTTAACTAACGAAGTAAACATAGTAATAGTTTAAGAATTCCTCTTTTCCACACAATCTTGTCCACAGAAATTAATTTGTTATTTGGTAAAGTAAACCACAATATATGTTTCGCCGGTTAAGGAATTTTCAAGTAGCAATATGAATAAATTGCTAAAAAAAAGAAGGAATATGAGTAGGTGTAGAAGGGGGAGTCTGGGACCACACCTGCGCACCTCTGTTATGCAACCCGCACTGCAGACGATCTGGACACCCCTCACCGCCACTCCTTTTAGCCCCACCCCACTCCACCCGAGGGAGCCGGAGGCTTCCGAAGACGTGCCCCTTGTCAACTTCAGGCCATTGCCCAGAATCTTAAGGGGTTCCTGATAAGGCTCGTAAGCACGGGCCGATAATAAGGAGATAGTTGTCTTTAGCACCGAAGGTGCGCTTTAATATACGGTAATTAGCTCAAATAGCGCTTTATCAATTGCCAAAGGCATTAAACACCTTAGCACGCGAATAGATATGAGACGAGCGCTAAGTACAACATAACGCCGATAAGACGACGGCACTTTTACGGCTTTTATCTATTATAGAAATTCAATCATAACTAAAATAGCAGTATGTTGATAACAGCCTTTTGAAGCGACGCTTCAAGGTAAACGCTCAACCAATTCAAGGTTAGCGCCCTTTAGGCTCGAAAACGCATAAGCCACGTCTATCGCTCGAGAAAGGCCATCTAGCATCTCAAGACGTTCACGAATGTTCGGCCAGCATCTTAAGGCAAATATCTGAAGACGTAAGGCGTACCACACCGATAAAAATAAAGACCGGTTGTGTCGCCAATAAATATTAGCACCAATTGAAGGATAAAGCAGAAGGTAGAGTGGGCGGATAGATAAGAAAGTCAAAAGGTGAATAATGGCTGCAATTTTCAAAGATAATTTAACAAAAATTAGCACCTCAACGATGTCGTGTGCCTAGGTAAAATAAGGTAACGCCAAATTAATTGCTTACTTTTAATAAAAATTTTAGTATATAGGTTGGCATTTTGCTCTATGATAAATGTAATAATGATACCACACGATATAGGACCCACGCTCGAACGTATTAGCAGCAGTAGGTGAATGCTTCGATTTAAAAACAAATTAGAAAACTGATAAGGCGCAACCAAAGCTTAAGTCTCGACCTGTCTAGGCGCAGCCTCGACACAAAGATAGGAAAACCCAACGTACGATAGTTAAAATAATTAAAACATCGATAGCACCGTTTTCAAATAAAACTTACATCTTCCATAGTTTACTCAAAAATGAATTCCTAAAATTTCTAACGGTTTAAAATTCACTTATGAATTTTCTATAAAATTGGTATTGATTTAATACATTTAGTTGGCAAATATAAATTATGTTAGTTCCGTTTATGTGATTTTAGACAATAAAATCGTTTATTACTATTGTTATTGTAAATTGTTTGAATACCGCTGTCATGATGGTCACGCCTCCGGCGGTACTCGGTCTCGTTTCTTGCGCTCTGGCTTATTCACCAGACCGCGCGGCACTTCATTTGTGCGAATGCTTTCGATTTGGTTACACATGCAGTTTTGGGATCGTT
>JAHWXV010139945.1:0-27095 GCA_024586415.1 Phrixothrix hirtus
TAAGAATAAATTTAAAAAAGAATTAATATACTTTTTAATTAATGATAAAATAGAAAACCTTATTCATCTCATAGACAATTAAATTTAAGCAAAATTCTTTTAAGTAATAGAGTTCTAAAATACTAAATTTTTATTTTTTTGTTGTTTGCAGTAATAATGTAAAATACTAAAATTTTCTTGAGATACTTGCATATAATTAATTCTAGTATGACAAAATAAACTATGCACACAAGCTAGCTTAGGCATAGTTTACTTTATCCTTATACATACATTTGTTAATTATTTGAATTTTTATACTTATTGTTGTAGTTTTTAATAATAATAATAATAATAATTGTTTGCATTGCATTTCAGAAGGGTAATTAGTGATCGACCGTCATTCTTGGTTATTTGGTGTTTGGGCTTTTAACCAAGATAAGATAAGCACTGTCAGCGTTCGTTTAATTATTGACAAATTACTCATTGATTGCGCCGCTACTGATATTTTAGAATTAAACTGGCTTGACGTTTCATATAATTAATTTAGGCCATTCTCACTTAGTAAATGCAAATAATTGTTATCCTTTAAAACACAATCACGTGCCGTACAACTATGGGACTGAAACCAACAATAAAGGTCTCGAAGTGAAATCAACATGGTATTAATTAGTTATTTAAGAATTTATTAGCTTAATAAGGCTACCTAACATATCTCTATATATTACATAAAAATGTAATTAATAATTCCGTTCGCTAAAAGTTTCTCATCTGTAATATTTTAATAACGAAGCAGAGATTATGTAACATTTCATATGTAAATACATTTATTTATAGTTACTATAGGGACAATCTTCCAAGTTATTGTTGTTAGGTACGTAATAATAAATTTAAAATACCAAGCTCGTTAATTGAATCCCTAGCCTTCAATTGCTTAGCTCCAGAAAAGTCCGATTCAAAAAATAACCGGAGGAACCAGCATGATCTTTCCCAGAAATGCGACTGTTTTACAAGGGGAAGGAAATACAATAATTGGAACTTACGTGTTCGATAGATGCTAATGCTATTAAGTATTTGGTTAAAAATTCTAAAATACTTGAGTATTTCTTCAATTTTAGGGATGAAAGTGTCAAAAATAATGCAAAATAACATCAATTGTGTGGTGTATCTTCTTTTTAGCTAAACAATAGAATTATGCCCTCGAAACAATGATTTTGTGAAAGTAAATAGTCTCTATGGAAGCGAAAGAAGCGGGATAAAGGAGAACAATGCTACGGATAGAAATTTTTGGAGTAGTACGGCGTCCTTACACAAGTGAATCCTACGTCTTATTAGTCTATAAAATCTCTGCATTCAAAAGCCTTGTTGATGGGTTTATTACCCAAAATAAGAATGTGCTTCGGAATAACAATTCTTTGTCTTCTGTTGCACATCCGTTTTCATCCCAAACTTGCTCCAAGCCTTAAGAATAATCTTAGTTACGACCTGGAATTGAAGATGTGCTAACTATCAAGATTGTACTTAAGCTATTAGCATGGATCTAATTAAACCGCAATGAGCCATTTAACGGAATGTTTATTAAAACAAAAACTTAACGTTAGATACAATTCTCTAACCTAGATCTGGTTGTTTTGCTTTGTCGGTTTTTCAACATGTTTACAAATGAATTTCTTACCTATTTTAATTTTTACGTGTTAAATAATTCGAAGTTTAGCTTTAGCTTAAATTAATGCCAGAATTTTTTTCTCTTTTAATCCCTAATTCTTTATATCTTACTTCCTTACATTACGCAGATTTTTAGTAATTTCTTAAAAATTTATTACAGTTGCAATGAATGACTCGCTGATCTGTGCGCTCTAGCAAATTCCTCTTTAATTATTACCTGTAACTAAACATATTATTTTGAACTTATTGTAACATAGTTATTTTTATGCAGCAATCTAGTCTACATTATTTTCTGTTTGAAATACTTTTAAATAATCCCGATTTCTTAATTTCTAAATTTTCTAGTTTTCTTAATTATTTTAAAGTATTTCAGACACTTGTCGATGATCAACATGTAACTGTTCCTTTGTTTTCTACTAGCACCGTCACCTTCAGTATATCGCTAATATCCTGGACTTTATTATACATTGAAATTCATTCTTTAGTATTTATGGATATTGCACTGATTCCCATTAACGAACTTACTGAACTTTGACACGCTTTTGGCGCCGAGTATAAGAATTTAAATTACATAACAATTGTCAAAACACAAACCATTAAACATCATATTTACTAATTTATTTTATAGCTTTACTTAGGTTAAACACCGAAGGCGCTAGGGATAATTCTTTTAGGTGTAAACACCTAGCCATTATTTTGTCCTAAAATACTGAAACTTTATATTTCGGTATATTATTTAACCACAAATGGCTTTTATTAATACTGTATAAAAGAAAAGTGCTTTACTATTAAAGGAACTAATATTTTTTTAGTTCTAAATTTCTAATTGACTATGCTGGTACTCACTTTGTTTATGGACAGTAAAATAGATTTAGTCAATATATGTATTGCACTGTGCGAATCTGATATCGGATATTGGGGAGTACATCCTTCTCACTATGTTGAGAGAATCTGATTTTCTTTAGAGTTGTTTATTTCAGGTACTGTCAGCGTGTGTTACGGTATAATTTAGTACAATATAGAGGGATCTTAATATCCTTTTGGTGCTATTCAGGGTATTTTTGAATCGTAAATTTTGTTGATATGCTCTTTAAAATTGTATTTTTCGTCGATTTTCACTCCTAGGAAATTAGTGCCTTTGGCTCTAGGGATTTTCTTGTTGTCCAGCTTAATGACTGGGTTCCTCTGCAGCTTTCCCCTCACCAGGATGTACGTTGTTTTTAATTGGTGATATTTTGTGTTTAATCTCAAAGTACCAATTCTAAATCCTTTTTAATGCAGCGTTTATTTTGGTTTAGAATTCTCTGCGAGATTCTGCTTCTAGGAGGATCGCTATGTCGTCTGAATAGGCTGTCACTTTGAATATTTTCTCGTCATCTAAAGCTAGGAAAAGATCGATTAAGACAATGTCCCAAAGGAGAGGCTCACAAGTGGATCGTTGAGGGCATCTCTTTGAAAGTATTTTCATGATTTGATCGTATTTGTCTTTAATGGTTGCGTATCTGTCTTGGAAATAGGAGATGACACTTTTGTTGAGATCACGTGCTGTGCTTAGTTTTGGAACGCCTTTGAGTAGAGCTGGCCACCATAGGTTGTCTAAGGTTCCGCTAATGTCTATGCAGACTAAAGCTTTGTATTTAGCTTTGCTTTGCGAGAGAACCCGCAATAGTATTTAGATGGCATCGTTCGCCGATCTACCCTTTCGGAAATAAAACTGACCTCCGCTGCAGCCGAATTCAGTTCTGTGTTCTATTAGTCTGTTACTTATTATCTAATCTTGTAATTTCCCTAAAGTATTAAGTAGGAAGATCGGTTAGTATGATTTTGTACTGTGTGGGTCTTTCTCAGGGCCTTTTCTCAGAATTATTACATTTACCTGTTTCCAGGATATATGTATTTTCTCTTGAAATAAGCATTCACTATAGAGGGATAGTAGATTCGCTGATATTGTGTTTTTTAATAATTTTATAATTTAAGTTTTTATGCGGTTTGGGCTTGCTGCCTTGTTGTTAGATAGTCCGTCGATAGCGTCCATTAGTTCTGTTGCGGCAAATGGGTGTGATATATTTTGATTTAATTTGCAGAAATATGTATCCGACCGTAATGCTTTTTGGCAGTCGTTGTATGTGTTTGCGTCATCGCCCGGTAACAAGCGTTATTGTAAGTGCGTAGCTGTTTCTTTGCATATCTTAGTGTAGCTCCCATCCTCTTTCCTCAGAGTGCTGGTATCAGAAGTCTGGTGTCGTTTTTTAGCTGCCATCTTACACGGCAAGCCACATGGATTTATCCTTAATTCCGTTTCTACATATTTGGTCTAGCAGTCAAGTTTTGCATTATATATTTCATTTAAGTACAGGCTTTTATTTCACCTGTACTCATTCAGTGCCGCTGTTATTAGATCCGGAGTTAAGAAGATTTGATATCTTTTGCGTGATCTTCTGACCCTTTTTCTGAGATCAGCAAGATGATTGTTCCAAAACGTTGGTTTTGTTTTGAATTCAGGATAAAATTTCGGGGTCGCCACTGTCATTGCGTCCATTATCGAGTCTGTTAGTATTTTGGTACGTATGTTTGTATCTTGATTTCTTTGTATGATGTTTGGTGGTGCATCTGCGATTTGTAGGAAATGCCCGTCTGCTTTCTTGTAGTTAATGATTTTGTTATTGCCTGTTATGGTTCGTACCCCTTTTTTTAGTTATATTGTACGTAATTGTGTTATGGCTACTCACTGCCTTGTTTTCATGTACTTGCCAAATTTTGCTCTTTTTTTGGTATTGTTGTAACCATGGTATGGCGGTGGATTGCTGGGATCATTTTGGACAACCAAGCGTAGCTGCTGAACGAATTCCATTAGTTTTGTACCCTTATCGTCTATTGTGTCGCTGTGCCACATAGACGATTCTGAATTAGCGTCCATTGCATATATGACACATCTGTCCCTATACGTCAGCGCAATTTTACGAATTCATTCTGGGTGGTTATCGATGTTATCTGCAAATTCGAAATAGGCACTTACAATATCCAGCAACCTGAATAAGATTGCTTCCACAAATATGCAATGGTAATCACTATAGTTTCTGTGATGTTTTTATTAAAGATTATAGTTGCCGCCATTGGCAATTTGCCTCTAGTGATTGTATTGGATATTGGAATGCCTGCTATTACTGAGCTTGTTTACTGTCCGCAACTTTGCGTCTTATGAGTAAAGAACTCACCCTTTGAAAGGAGTAGCTAGCCTCAACTACTCTGTTGTCTAAAAAAGGCTTGGATCTTTCAAGGGGTGTATATTGATCCCTATAGGCTTTGGACCTTGAAAGGGGGTAGCAGTGATCAAGTAAAGCACAGATTTACGATTCGTTTATTTTCACTAAAAGTCATGTTTATATACATATGTTTGGAGTGACGTTCGTATTACGTGATGGATTTAAAATACAGATTTTTTCTGTCTGGTAGTTTTGTAATAATTATATTGTCTATTACATCAAACCGCTATTTTCTAATATTAATTTAATTTAATTTGTTTTTTAAGAATCTGATCCCATTAGGTATTTCTGTAACTAAATTTATAATTTGCCGTCTGTGTTATCTTTGTTGTTGTAATCACGTTTAATCTTAATCTTAATTTTGGGCTTTTTTTGTTTATTATATAAGTTTATTAAGTAAAGAAATGGGACAGAAGGTTTTGCTGATAAACTTAGTTGCATTTTAATTATTGCGTTTGTGCTGATATGCTTACTCAGCTTTCACAATCTATGTTCTTCATATTACCTAGATATTTAAACTGTGATATGACCTTTCACTTATGAATTTGGTTTTGGATATTTCCTTTTTTTAGGGGTTACTTATATATACATATTTGAAATACATCTTTTTAAACTTATTTCTACCTTAATTCGTTGCTACATTTAAGACATAAATTATACATTTTATTTATTCCCTACGTAGCACTCATCTCTGGTTTCTGTTAAGATATGAATCTTAACACCTGCGATAATGTCGTTTTTGTTAGTATAGAGTTCCTGAAGTAACAGTACGTTCACTTCAGAATCCTCCGCAGTTATGTTGTAAAAGTCTCGTTACGGATGTTTTGTAAGTGTGTGGTCATTGGGATATTTCTGTTTAGGGTCAAAAACGATTCGTTCCTGCGTCGTCACGTAGTCTGTGTATAAGGATTGAAGGTCCAGCACTTCCCATCTTCTTTTTAAAACTTTTGACGAGGAATTTCAAGCTCTGCAGGGTATGTTGGTAAGTTGATACAATGCAGTGGTATTGTGTCAACCGTACCAGGTACTGAAAATGCAATATTTGTCCCGTTTTCATGTTTGGTCCTAACTAGGTATTTCAAGGCGACACTTAAGTTAGTTATCAATCAATATAAATTCCACTGTTTTCAGCATTAAAAGCGTAATTAATTTTTTCCTTTCAGAATAATAAATTGTAACTATGGAATGGATAAATTCTTTGTATTTAAAAGGGATATTTCGGAAATTCATGACTCTAATTAGTTTTATTCTTTCACAAAATTTGCGTTGCTGCATTACTGTTAACTGTTAGTTAGTATTGTTGTGGAAATAGAGTTCTTTTGTATTTTTTAAAGTTTTTTTTGTAGGGTCAAAACTTGTTTATTTTGCACTGTTTTATCGCTTATAATGCGGTAAAGTCTGTCTGGATAACCTTTTCTGTCGTATTTATGTTTAATTGTGTTGGTCTGAAGGCAAGGGCTCCAAAATTGCCCCTTTACTTTCCTTAATGGTGGTTTATGTTTTGGTTTTAAGTCTGTAGTGTTGTCTTTAATTTCCATAGTCTATTTTCTATATTTGTCTGTCTAGAAGTAGTGTATATGTAGCACAGTCCTTAAAGTTTTTAACATTGCATTTTTTATTACGCATTGTGCAGGGTATACAAGTTTGGAAGTACTCCTTACGTGGAAATTTGTTTTGATGTGATCATGAGCTCCACAGTGGCCCCATACCTTTTTCTCGGATTTGCAGAATTTCTGCACGTGCACCTCAGCACTTGACGCACTATGAAACTGCTAAGAAATCCTTACAATTCAATGCATTAAATCCAAAGCAGATCTTTCCGGAGCTTAATAAGATTTTTCGAATTTTAGCACTAACTTCGATGACTTGATAAGTTGGTTTGGTTTTGGAGCTAGTTTTAAAATGAAGCTTAAACCCAAGATCGACCTCCTCTTGGCTTATCGCAGGGTTATCTTCAAAGTTTTGTTGATAAATTCTTTGAGAGTTGGCGCTTGAGTGGAACCTGAAGGTTTTGGTGATTAGTTAATTTGTTCACATCTTGTCCCTTAGTAGCCGCGGCAATTAACTTATTTTGTATTGAACAAATGTTTAATTTAATGCCATTTTTAATTTTGTATTTGAATATTTTGCGATTTTTTTTACTGCCAATGTTTTGTTTTGCATCAATAAATACTGTAGTAGTTTTTGCTTGTTTTGAGTGTGTATTAGTGGTTGGGGTGGTTTGTGATGTTGATATGCTTGTTATTTGTGCATATGACAGAGTTTGTGGTTTTGTGTGTTGTAAGTTGTCATTGTCTTGTTTCAATTCTGAAATTTGTTGTCTGAGTGATTTGTTTCGTCCTATTAATTCTGCTTGAAAAATTGCAAGCTTCGTTAACTTGTCTTTTAATAAGTTTCCAGCAAGTTTAGTTATCGAGTGATTTGGCTCTAAGAAATTTTCTATGTAGTCTATGAGATCTTTAAAAATTCAGTAAGTTTTGTGAGTGTATTATTTGTAGATTCTAAAGTATTTGCGTTATTGTCTATAAGAAGCCTTATCTGAAGTTCCCCGTCTTTGTGCTCTTTTAAGTAGCTTGTATCTTTTGACAGACTTCCAATTCTTTCCCTAGGTATGGCATCTGTAGTAGTTAATTTAGGGGTGTCCCCATCATAAATCTGGTGATTAGTTGTCCCTTATTTATTCATTTGCTGCACTTCACTTAATTTAAAATTATAAGTCTAACTCTTAGTTTAAAAGGTTAATAACACGTAATACATCAATCTAAATTAAATTCATGTTCACATTGAGAACGTGAAATAATAAATATTGGAAAGAAAGTAAACGCAGATGTTAAGTGGGTACATTTATTTTATTAACTATTAATTACAATATTAGTAAAATATTCTAAGTTCTACGGATTGGTTAGCCTTACATCCGTACTGCTCGAGTGCAAGATAACAAGGCCTAGCTTTGGAAAATCTTAAATTTTAAACAAGTGGTGGTAGTATTTTGAAACGAGCGGAAAACTTCAAAATTAAGTAAAATAAACAAAGTTGGGGAGTCCCATAACAAATTGGCTTTTAAGAAAGGAGTAGGAAAAAGGATTTGCTAAATTATAAAAGTAAGAAAGATCAAAAGAACAACAGCCAAATGAATTGTCCGTAAACCGTAAACGGCAACGTTTCGAAACAGTGCATACCAATGTTTTCAAACTAGAGGAGAAATCAAGGTCAGTGTGTAACACAAGCATCTGATTCGCCAAAAAATCATAAGGGTGCAGTTAACGAAAAGTTAATAAAAACCCCAGACGATGGAAAAATCGACATCTTTTTCTGTAAATGTGAGCTTTAAGAACTACATCGCGAAACGTTAGCGAAAGATCATGTTACTTACAATGTATCTAAGTCGGCAAAGGTAGTCTAGCTATGCATACTATAAGATCTTACAACATAACTAAATCTAATGTAACGTCTATTACAGCCAAAGAACTTAAAGAAATCATTAAAACAAAGTAATCGGGGAACTAACGTCTGAAAGTGTACATGTGTGAGACTCGATTTAAAAACAGTATGCGTTCAATCCGGGTTTATTCAAAAGCCAACATATTGACGGGGAGCCCTAGGTTTTCGAAGTATAAACACGCAAAACTTCTAAAATTAAAGTCAAAAGTACTCGACACTAGATAGAAATTGCAAATCACTAATAGAATGAAGACTTTTTAATTCAATTAGAAAAAATATGTACTAACTAAGTAAATGAATTTTAACAATTACATGCAGTTATATTTAAAGAAGGTTCCAATTCCTAGACAGTAAAGTAGTATTAAAATAAAAATTATTTTTACAACTAGGGTAAGACAGGCCGTGAATTTAGTATTTACATTTTAAATCTCGCCTAAGGTGGTTTCAAAAATGTCAACTTGTATTTCTTGCATTTATAACTTATTCTGTAAAAGTTGTGTAATTTCGCATCTTCATATTTTAGTTTAAGTATAATACATGTTTTAAAAATGCGTGAACTTCATTGTTTGCTGGAGTGTATGTCTCTGGTGGAAAACCTACAAAATGAAAATAAATAAACTTGTAATTAATATTCAATATTTTAGGTAAAAATTACACAACCATGAAGCTGTTGTTCTGTAAACAGGGTTTTTATTCCGGGGATTGAAATAAAATTCTTAAAATTACTTGCACACCCAAACTTTAGCTAGTTCTCGCTTTAACTTAAAGTAAATCAATTACATTTATTAGAGAAATTACTCAATCTTCCAACGGGTAACCAATAATAAGAATAAGTAAGTTAATATAAAAACTCACTGCGTGGATGCCTTAATGGGATCTCACACTTCAAATAATTGACTACAAAGAGTAAGGTCATTTATTGTATTACTAAATATTATATCTATCGGTTATTGAAGAGACTGTTAGCCCTGAATTTCTATTCCGAATCAAAGAATCTGTTTTCTATGTAAAGGTAGAAATTAGTAGATTCATTATAAAAATGGTTATATAGTTTAAAAATCGTGACGGCTTTTTTTGTTGAAAATGGCATCATTTATCATTTTCTTTCCTTTGGAATATACAGAATAATCCCCTTACAACAACGCAGACATTTATTGAAGTTTTATTGAAATCTAATAATCTGAGTTTCATCAGCAACTTCTATATCCTCTCGTTTCGTTTTTTAAAAGTTTTGTTTAGTTCTAATACAATATAGCTTCTTTGGATATAATTATACTAATATGAGAAATCTAATTAAAGTAAATGAAATTTTAATTTAATTTTGATGTGTATCCTAATATTTGATTTTCAAAGTACAATTGTGAGGAAGAATCGAATTATCCATATTACTGTACATTTAATATCAATTTTTTTGTGATACGCACCAGAAAATTATTAGTGTTTGAGTACATAAGCAAAACAAAGTTCACACACCTTCGTTTCGCTATCTAGCCTTTTCACATAAATATAAATATAGTTTTTCATGGTATTCTGGGTGACAGTATATACGAAATGTATTTGGAATTCAAACTTTAAAGTTTATTCTTGATAGCTAAAACATTGTTAAACAAAATCAATTACAATAGTTTAAAAACTACACATATTTGGTTGGTAAACAAAGGGAAGAATCCAAATAGTCTTGTTGCCGTGTTTGATGTTCATTCATAAGTACAGTGTCGTCAAACACAGAATGCCCTTCTAGAACTGATGTAACCTGAATACTTTATTACAAATTATAAATACGTATACCACGTTTAAGATTAATGCATTTGCGATGTATACGTTATTAACGTTTGTCTAATATAGTAGTTAAACAAACATTAACAGCTGTATTAAACTGAAAAATATTGATATAAATTATTGGAAATTTTTGAATATATTAAGTTTAATATACCTACACAGTATTACACCATCTAAATACAGTATTGTAAGTTAGAATCGCCATTTTTGTAAACCTAGTGAACATTAACCCACAAATACCCGAAACACCTTCGAAAGTAAAAGAAACATTAATATTTAGCGAGAACTTGTCAGGATCGATTACTGGAAATCATTTTTCTTATATTGACTTTGAACGTGAAATACTCCTTGGTATATTTATCAAATATGCTATTTCACACGTTTCATGATTATGTCAACTATAAAAGTTTACGAATTTTCTTTTAACTTTCAGGTCGTGTATGTGATCACTCACGTAAGTTTATCTACATCATATTTATATCTGCTCTAGTGCTCCAAAGATGGTAATGATGGCAAAGAAAATATTTTATATTTTTAGATTTAGATTTGACTCTTTTTACTGTTAAATATTTTAATAAACGATTGTATTTAGGACACTTTATCTTCTATCCATGTCCATGTCTTTATATTTGATGTATTCATTTTTGGTCATCTATAGGTACACGAAGTTAGACTATTTGAATTAGGGGATCACAATTTTGTGGGGATAATACACTTTTAGTTCGCTAGAAGGTGTTAGGAGTATACTTGGTCTGAGATAAGGTATTCAATTAAAATACTTCATTGCTTAGAAATGTATTTTACTCAGTAGTAGGATATTCCGGGATGTTAAGTAAACAAATTTATTGTTTTATTCTATAAAATAGATCTATATTCTTAGTTTATACTTCTAAAAATATTAACCTTGGGTATTTCGGTGTGTTGAAAGTTATTAACATCGCAACGTGGAAGAGTATACAAAATATACCGGAAAACAAGACGTGTATGACGTTAATTACGTAAAATATTTAAAACAATTGAACATGCAAGTAAGTATGTTCCTGTTGCACCCGAATTATTAAGTAACACTCGATTTTGTTATTCCTACTTTACAGAAATTATATCCATAATCATATTTTAATATGATCTTAGTTCTATTACCACGTTCATTCCTCATTCTATATATCACTCATTCTCTTTAATTCAAACTGCTATTTCTTAAAATCTCCGTGTAAATTCAAAACTTCAATCAATACATTTTAATGAAAATATGTAAGATAATTTGCTTTTAACCCTAATGAGAAATTAACGCCAGCTACCCATTTTTAACAATCACAAATATACATCAGATGCAATAGTAGAGCATTCTAAAAGAAGTTTAAGTAGTTTCGATAAATTAATGGAAAAATGTGTGTGAGTTACACTATAGTAACGACTTTACAATGGTTGAAATCGGCACTAGGTCGGACCATGTTCTTGATCTATGGACCTAACACTAACAGTGAGGGTGGCTAGACTACTAGGATGCTATACGGGGCTCGAAACACCGGCAGAAATCGTTGTTAACAGTTCCGAAAGGGATTATGCTGGGGTCCACGTTAGACACGTTGGTTGGGGCGCCACTGATTCAGGTCTCTATAAAGGATATGTTCAACCGGCATCAACCAGTGAGCCAGAACTTGTTGCTCGCGTTTATTTACCCCGAACATGCTAGCTAATCCAATGATAGGAACAAACCTCACTCTACGTCTTCAGATGTGACGCTGGTACCATTTGGCCCGGCTCCCAATTCTATAAACTTACTGCTAAGTTAATATTTAAAATAAAACAGATAACTGGGAAGACGTTCGCCATATAATGAAATTAATTGCAAAATAAGAACGTCAAATATTTTACGACTAATGTTCAGCGCAATTGCTCCGCATAGGAATAAATCAAAAGATTGTACAACTACATTCATCTACACTAAGTCGCCAGTTAAACGTAGTCAAGATCAACGATCCAAAAGATCGATCAAACAAGCGAGTGTAGTGAAGCTGACTCTAACTTCCATTGAATAAGCTTCACTGGGGAAAATACAGTTCATAAGTGTCTCTTACAAAGACCCTCAATTGTTAATACCGAAAATTAAGGTTTATGTTGCAGAAAAGGCATCCTTCTTTTCGCGGTGAGGAACTAAGTCCCATCAAGAAGAGAGCATATAGCACTGGGAGGAGTTGATGAATACTACAAGCTGCAATACACTCCTGGTGATGAATAAAGGAGAATTATCTTCTTTTTCCTACACTCTAAAAATACCTGGTCTATATCAGTAGTTTCCACGATCGACCTCAGAGTCAATAAAAAGGGGCTCTTCAATTCCCACTTGGTGGTTATTTGCGGTCCAGGATACACACACTCACGGCCGCGCAAATCACGTTGTTACCTTCCTTCAGTCGTCTGTCAAAACAATCTTTGATATCTCCCACGCGACATTTCCTATTATTTCACATAACATATATAAAAGCAGCGCATACTTCGCCAAAGAAATTACCAGAACCGGTCAATATCACCGAAAATTCCTAACAAATCCACTATTTAAACCTTCCAACCGAACTGTTAAAACTCTAAAAACAAATTATCTATCTTAATATTTTTTTGTTCTCTCTAGCGAAACACTACCGTTTCCATGACGTAAGGCAATGTTTTTATTTCAAAAGGAACTGTGCATGCTCTGATCATGTAAACGGAATATACTAAGTCTGACAACTTTTATTGAATTTTCGGCATCCATAAGAAATCGAAACTGTCTTACTTGGAAAAAATTACGAGGCTAGATCAGATACTTGAAACTTTATGGATTACGTTAAAATATCATTTATTTCATAAACGTTCGTAAGTTTAATATCATTTATAAATAGTCCCATACAACAAATAAAAGTTAAAAATTTAAAATATCTATTAGCTTATTTATAAAATCTTACCACCTCCTATGGCTTTCTACCTAAATTAATAAATTTACTAATCATTTTATCAAGTCAACATCAATAATAAAAACAACAATCTAATAATTATAGCACAATAGATATTAAAACAAGTAATTTTAAAACTAATGTCTTCAAATATACAGGGTTACTGGTAATTGGATACATTCCTTTGGGAATTTGATAATACAAGAGGTAAGGAGTAAATTTAACCTAACATGCATTATACAAAATCTAGTCGGTTTCGAGATATTTCGAATTTAATTATTCTTTAAAAAGGTAGTTCTTGAGGCGTCAAATTGTAATTTTTAAAAAATCTGCCTTAAATTTGTGGAACTTTTTACTGCAATACTTGCTCAATACTACAATCTTCCATCTGAAGTCAAAAATATTCGAGAGCATTATAAACTCTTACAAATTTCAAAGAAAAGCTTTTAAAAGTTACTTTTCAAAATTAGGAGTAAATATTTTTAATTATTTAAACAAAAATATGAACGGAGCTTAAGCAAATATTATTTTAAAAACCTCGTTATTATAATAGCTATCAAAAAAGGTATAAACATGAGAACCAACCTTTTGTAGTTACAAAAAAAAACAATAAAAACGAAGCAAGCAACAAAATTTCTTATAAAACATTGTTTCTATGCGTTTTGGTTAAAGCAGGCTGATAAACAATAAACATGACAGTCTACTGTCATTTTAATTATAAAAGTAGTGTTTGACAGCGTTTTCTTCGCTTCGAATATTGTATTAGATATTAAGTTTGTTGCTAAATATTTTTATTGTCGTTGTTTTTGTTAAAGTTAATAAGTTTTTTGTTATTTGTTCGTGTTTTCGTTACTTTGTTGTGATATGGCTGCATACAGCAATGCAGAATATGCTGACATCTTGTTTGTCTATGGATATTGCGATGGAAATGCTGCCGAAACTCGTCAGGAATATGAACGTCGTTTTCCTAACCGCCGTATACCAAATGTTCGTGTATTTAGTACGACCTATAGAAATATCTATGAAACTGGTTTAGTTAAAAGTAACGAGGTGACGCCGGTGCTCCTTCCATATATTAACCAGATGACGAGGAAGAAATACTTAAGCATTTTGAAGAGAATCCAAGCACTTCAACTACCAAAGTCGCTAAGCAAAGTGGTGCATTACAATTGAAAGTTTGGTCTACTATACGTGAAGCTGGATGCCATCCTTTCCATTATATTCCTGTCCATGGCTTACAGGAGGATGACCTTGTAAGGCGATCAGAATTCTCTCGCTACATTTTAAATTTAGATAATGCAGATAGAAATTTTCCGACCAACTTCTTATGGACGGACGAATCTAAATTTAATCGGGCGGGCATAACAAATTTCATAACTTACACTACTGGGATGAAAAAAACCGTAAGGGAGACTAGTTTTTAAAGGGAGTGATTGGCCGCTTTTTAATAGGACCTTACCTATTTCCTGAAAATTTAAACGGGGAAATATATTGCTGGTTAATTATAATTATTTACGCATTAATTATTATAAATTTATTTGACAAACATTTTAAATTGGCATAAATTTTATTATTATTATTTGTATGAACATAGTTTTTACTAAATGTAAATTACACAACATTTTAGTGAAATTCATTTATCGTTTAGATTTTTAACTATTTTCACAAGATTTCATTAACACTAAACAAGGGAGTGCAAATATTAATAATATCAAGATACTAATCAAAAACAATTTAACACCGTGTTAAAGTAATTTGGTAATAGTGAAAGTTATCATGTTAAAACCTAAATTATTTTTAATCTTTCGGCAAAAAAATTTAAATTTGTATTAAATTTACTTCATAACAACAATTTATTTGAAATGTAACGAAAACGTCACGACCGTCTTTAAAGGGTTAAAAAATGCCTTTAAATGTATACATATTAAAAATTGTATCTAACCTTGTTTTTATTTTAAAGGAATTACAAGCTTGTAGAATTCACAGACCACTAACTATTCTAAGGAGGAAAATAAAACTTTTTAATTTAAACTGTAATTAATGTATCGGGTATTTTTTATAATTATAACCGACGGATGATTATTCATTAAGGGTGGCCTGAAATCGTATGCGTTCGTTCGGCTTCGGTCAGTAGCCAAAGTTGTATAGACGACCAGCCATTTCTTGTTCAATATAGTAGTTCAACTTAAAAAGCAGGACCGGGCTGAGAACTTCATTTGCAAATATTTCGAAAACCATGCAATTTACGTACATAGCTTATTAGCGTTTTTTTGTCGCGCATATTAAAATATATCTGTTATTAAAGTAATGCTCTTTAAAATATAACGGACACCCTGTATATATTATTGCGCCTTTTCTTTGCTTAATTTTGGCAAACATAAATTGGTATCACTTTTTCCAAACTGGGATTTATTATTTAATGAAGTTTGTTTGGAACATAAACTTATATTGCCTTTTTAATTGTTGCTTTAATTAAATGACATTTTTGCGCTACCGACATGTTTTTATACATTTACCGGCAATGTTCTGATACATTTCTGGAATTGTTGTATTTGTTATAGTAACGCTACGATAACAAGCACGTTATAATTCATAACGGTACTAGTACTGTTATGAAATAGAGTAAAAAGGTTTGATATCAAATTATCGTAATTAGTTGATAGTTATCGTTAGCGCAAGAAATTAGTGTACGGCACACGATCGTTAAGTAGCTATCTTAGTACAGGGCTCGAAAATTAGGAAAACTTGACCCTTCGGGTCTCGTTTTTCTAAGTTGATCTTATAATTTGTTATTATTTGAGTATGTAACTTTAATCATGTGGATTTTTAAATCCAGCAACTGCACTGGCTTAGGTAATTATAATTGTTTATTGTGTAATAAAATATCTGTTGGGATGTATTATCTAAGCTTTAATCTTGATTAGTTCGGAGACGCATCTTAAATTTTGGTTATGAGAAAGCATATCGCGTTTGTGTTTGTACAGCCGTTGGATTAGAATCAAGCGTTTCCTTATCTCATCTATCCGCTATCGCACAGAAATCCAGATATTTCGGCAGTTAACTGATTGTAGTAATATCAATTGCCATTAATGGTAACCGATCTGTTTAGGTATTGCAGACATTGAAATTCCACTAAAATCCATTACCTTAATTTTATATATATAAGTTGCCCTCTATTTATTTTTTTGTAATTTACATTAGATGTAATTATGTGTACATTTGTTGTTAAACTAAATTGCTTTCTGCCACATATTTTCTTTTATTTATCTGTGTTACATGCAAACCTTATTTTTCATCAACCATATAAACCATTAGCAGAATATATAAAGCGTTACAACAGTATATTTGTCTATTAGGGCAATTATTTAGACCTGATGGGATACGACCTAGAATTTTTTATACTTTAAATGCACTCTTTCCACGTTAACATAATTTAATATCAACAAGGGTCTTCAAAGTCTCGTTTCTTGTATCCATGTTACTGAATACCAGTTATATCACGTCTTAATATTTTCTGGAATTTTAGACAATCTGCTTATTCTACATTCTTTACATAATTACATTTATATCATGAAAAATTTTTAAATTAGCCCGAAAAGAATTTTATACATCCCATCACTGTATTTTCCATTATATCAGCGAATCTAATGAAAAAATATAACAAAATGTATTAAGTAATATAAATAATATACTTTTTGTATACCGGCTGATACTTTTTCAAGGTTACTGTTGAATATTAAATTACATTATAAATAGCCTAAGGAATATATGGTTGTTTGTAATTTATTATTAGTTAACGAAGTTATTCTAAATTCACTAATTGTCTTAATGATTTCAAAGAATTTGGACAATATAGTAGGTTTGTTTCTTTGTTTATTTTTGTGGTTGAGGGTTCGGGATGCGGACCCTCTTGGACTAAAACTGCTATATAGTCATTTCGCCATGGAGAAGTTCCACCGCTAGTAGAAATTTTTAACGTGTCAAACATTACATTGACATGGAACCTACGATTTTACTTCCTTCTCCAAGAAGAAGGCATGTTTTTCAAATTTTTCTCCGCTGAAAAATTTATCGACCTTGATCGGGTTTGAACCAGTGTCATTTGTGTGCAGAGGCAAACATGCTTGCCACCCCACCAGCCGGGGCCGGCTTAATATGCTTTCATATTTTAATTTGACAATTTACTGCCAGAAACACATTAATTTGTAGATTTATTATTGAAGCTGATATTGTTCGTGAATGAAGAACTTAAAGGGGTAGTTTTAAAACGAGACAATTGTTAAGGAAGAATTGTGACCAGTATTCGCTATTTTACTTAATTTTTATTAGATTGTAGTAATTCTCCCAGATCTTTAAGAATACACCAAAAATTGTAATATCTTTTATTTTAACGAGAATTTGTATACGATACTAAGTAAATGTAAATAAAATAAATTATGAATTGATTTGGTAATTATATTTTATGGGCATTTTGTTCCAAAATTTCACTTATAAAGCACCGGCTATAAAGTATTGTGTGTAATGGGTGGAAAATGAAATTAAGCTAGTTCAAGGCTAATAAAGTATATCATGCATTTATTGGGTGCCTTAGTAATATGCTAATCAGGTTCTTGCTGAGACATTTATCACTTCTAGCCAGCGCTGAATTCACTTTCTATATCTCGCCCATGCAGCACTGTACGTAATACAATCTTATTATAATATAACCAAATTTGCTTATTGTGGACTTATTATATATATTGATATGATATTAGAACCAGAGAATGCACTTATAGATATTGAAAAATCATAACTGCTGTGCGAAAATGAAGCTATTACTCATATTAATAGATATACATACATTCATAACAAAATAAACGTACATTCTTGAATTAATTGCCACTGCTCTTAAAATGACTATATAATATGTAGATTTAGTATTGGATAGCTATAAAATATGAGTGCTAAGATAAAAAATGAATTTTCTGAGAAACAAGTTTAACTATTAATAAAATCTATGAACATGTAAAAGAAGTAAAAAGCAAATTGATGAAAATGTCAGGAAAATGTAGTCAGAAAGTAGAAGATCGATTAAATAGTACTTTATTTAAAAGCCTAGGATAGGGTATAACATAAATTTTCGTCCTATTTTGAATACTAAATGGAAACCAATTGAATTATTACCCGACAGCATTAAACCTTTTTACCCAAATTTAGGTATATTTCTATAATAAGAGAAATTGTTTTCTGTGTAAGATTGAATGTAAATTATTCTCGTTATAGACAATGGTTTTAAAAAAAGGTTAATATTTTATTACTCTTTGTAATACTGCGATTTTCGCAAATATTATATATTGAAAATATAAAAGAAATTCAGTTTTACTAGCAATAGTTAATCAAAAATAAAATAATCTTAGAACTGATAAATGTATGTCATTTTTTAGACAAATAAAGTTGAGCACTACATTTGGGAGGGTAATTTGCTATCATTACATGGATGTCCGCCATGTACGAAAGAAGATGTAAAGCTGAAAACTCGAATGAAATGAAGTCTGTATTTGCCGTTTCAGATATATGTGGAGTTCTAAATGATTTTTAAAATATCTTTGAAAATGTGTTATAGAGATTGAAAACATCATCTTTACTAGTGTGCTATTTTACACATCTTCTTTTAATATTTTAAATCGTTACACAACGCTAATAAGGTTTAATTATATAAATGCTAACAGTATGTAATAAAAATCTATTTGCAAAATCCTTAATATTATGAATATCTAAGCTACGCATAATTTTTGAAGCTATTCTTGCAAAACATTATATAAAGCAGTCGAAGGCTGAAAACTAAATTATTATTCAACATAATTTGATATCCCAACTTTCGAAAGAAAAATGGATATGAAAGAAACGGATAGCTCCTCTTTTAAATTCAATGTTAATATTGGATTACCTATTGATGGAATTGATTAAGTATACTTCTGAAATATTTTTCAATAAAAATATGAAGTTATTCACTAACTACAATAATTTACTCAAGTATTAGACACAAAATGGTCTTTATCAAATAATGCAATATTTTTCCATTTAAAGTAAATTTCGGGATTGCTACAAAAGTATTATGTTTATGGGTTGCAGATAAATTCAATCAAATAAAGCTTTCAGTATATTTAGTTTTCTTATGTTTCCCATTCATGAAGGTAATTGAATAGAAAATAATGATATTATTATATAATTAGTTTTATTAACTCACAGGAGTTAAAGCGTGATTTTTTTAACGGTGTTAATAGAGCAACACTGTAGTAAAATGCTTGCATAATCAACAAGGGTGTTTTGGCAGATTAAATGAGATGTTAAAAGATATAGAAGTCGTAAAATATTCAATAATATTTTCTTGACATTAGAATTGTTGTCCAGTTTCTATAAACGGCATTAAAATATTTTGCTTTAAATATATATAAACACTCAACAGATAGCTGTTAGTGTATGTATATTGCACCAAATAAAAGAATGGACAAAAAAATTTTCCAGTGTCTCTTAAATAAGGAATAAGTGAAGCAGAATTAATTGCGACAGCATCCTGAAGAGAACCTGGCTGCGCTTGAAAGGGATAATGATATTAAGAATGAGTTGCCTACACAACTGACAGATAATATAGAATATTAGTTATAGCTTTGCTCATTTTTTTTTGGGAGTACTGTTCAGCTTGGACGCTCTAACTTGGCAACAAACGAATCGATTTAATCGTGGCAATACGTATAGCTTCTGAGCTATCTGAAGTGCACTCATAACAGGAAATTTCTACTAACGTGCGAGTAAACGTGAAAATTTAAAACGATAACTATTTTGCATGCAGTAAAAGAGTTAACCGTTGTTCCATAAATTGTTACAATAAAGTAATAAATGTTATAATATTTACCTATGAGTACAGAAACTAATTATCAAAACGGAATTAATTTGAAGAAAGATTAAAAACTATCAGTCTTCCCCCTTCAATTTCAAGGAGAAATATTTCGTTTACCGTTAGTAGAGATCGGAAAGCTAAAAAGTTAAGCTGCGTTTCCGTAGTGCGTGTCTAAGCGATATTCAAAGAATGCATTTGAAGAGTTACCAGCATGATGCATTAGGGATAAAATTGATAGAAGTTTGATCTATTTCCGCCCAAGGCGAATTTTTAGAAAAAGGGGTCAATTTCAATTTCCTGTCGATTTGGAACCAAAGGGTTTAAACCCGACAAGGTTGTATGTACTTGCGATAAAGATAATATCCGAGGCAACACGTCTGTTACATTCAATTCCTTCAAGAAATCAACGATCTTCAGATCACCAAGTAAGTGGTTTATCCGTTATTTAAACTCCACCGATCTACACCCTCGTTAAGTAAACTGCTGGGACGAATTAGTCGATCACGTATAGATTCAGGACGAGTTCGTTAATATCATAAATAAAAACTAACAATTTTTTTAAATTTTAATTGTTCGCATTATTAAGGCCATTAGTGCAAATACTTTACTGTTCATTTTAGAATAGTTTAGTTATTAATAACGCAAGGATCCCTTGATTTAAATATGGAAATTATTATTTCGATTATTCTTTTCCGGGGAGATATGTAAACTGTTAATTGTAATTCGCATTCTTTACTTTTCATTATATTCGATCTTTAAGTACAGATATTATTTTTTTATATATAGACCTGTAGTTATATAATAACCCATACTTTCTTTCAGTGACTAGTTAATTTTCAATGAATCACCAGTTTATATAGTCTATCGGAATTTTACCTAATCGAAGAGGAAACCTGGCTTTGTGCATAAAACAAGCTACCCAACTGTAAGTACGTATTAATACAATCCTCAACCTAAAGATTTGGAAATTGGTTTCTTTGTTTCACCGGCTTCTGTAACAACCGAATTGTGGACTATTATCTTCCCGTTATTGCTAAAAACAAAGTTGAGACCTTATTTACGACTATTTGACGAATTTTTGAACACCTACTGAAAATCCCCGCATACTAACTTAATTAGATGGAACGCAATTGTAGTGCCCATCTTATTCTCCACTGTGATAACCAGAGGAAACCAGCTAATTCAGGCGAATTCCTAATTTTCATAACCTCAGGGGCGTAGTGCCCAATTAAAACGTTATACTGTATCGGGCGTATAAGTGTTCCTATTTTCTAATGTGCAGTGTCCATGTTTGCAAAGTTAGAACTTCCGAACTGTACCAATACACAGTGCATAAAGGACTATGCAACGATAAAAACAACTACTGAGGTACTTAAAACAAACGATTTACAGTTTTATTAGCATGTTTCATTGTAAAAAATATATAAAGAATAGCTATTTGTGTCTTAAGAGATCAAAGTGTCACATTGTCGCTCGGGACAGTAAGCTGTCAAGAGCGTCAATCTCATGTTGCGCTCGAATTGCACATAAAATTATTTTTACAATCACATTATTGCTACCAAATTCTAAATATTTTAGCTCTATTTAACAATATTTAATTAAAACAAAATAACAATAAAGGAATTATTCATCTATTATGATGGAGGACAAGTAACTATATTATAAATTTCATCTGCGTTTATTATAATTTCTAATATCGTTTACCCATGACATGTTTGATATGATGTTTTTGCGCTTCCGACGTATTTTTATAGATTTACCGGCTCTGTTGATGTCACTTTCTGATATATTTCCCGAACTATTGCGAGTATATTAATAGTATCCCCAATACACCTTATAACAAGTAATATTATGAAACGTAGTAAAGGTTTGATATCAAATTGTTGTAGTTGCATAATGGTTGTCGTTGACGCAAAAAATAATGTGCTACACATGATCGTTAAGTGCCTTAGAACAACATGTCTATAAAATTAGTATCATTATGATACGTCCTTTTACATTCAAGAATAATCTTCATTGATAAAATCAAATTCACTTCTGGTAGAGGAATCATCAATCGCCTTCCCTTTGCTAGAGAATTTTTTAATCAATAGAAGATTTTTGAATAAATTCATATTCTCTATTTTCAATAGTGTTGTCAATCTAAACCTTTTGTTTGTATAACCGATTTATATCAAAACAATATAAAGGCAGACCTCTAATTCTACATCGATTCATGGTGGTTGAGTAGTTTTAACTCCAACTAATTATATGACTAATTTTGAAATAAAGGTCAATATACGACATACACAATCAAGCGATCAGCTAATTCAATTTGGTAGCCAATATTTTCTGTAAATTGGTCCAAGTAAACATGATCCACAAATTACCATTCATAATTTGCTATTCTAGCACATGTTTTCAAAGCACCTTTTTGAATTTAAAAGCAAACTATAACGTGTTTAAAGAAGTAATAATTTTTATAACACAACCATATATGGCTGGGAGTTGCCTTTTTTTTTAACTTAGGTACCCCTGCGACAGACTAATAATATCAAATCCAGAACTAATAATTTGATAAACCAAAGGGCCCAAATACGTACCAGCAGATTTAACAATGTAAAGGCTTTACAAGATATGTCTGGTTAGATATCACTATTCCAAAATACCGTTTTCCGACAACTCCATGCGTTTGTGAAGCGACCTCGAAGATAGTTTTATCATTAAAGTTTACCAAAAATTCCTTGAAGGTATTTACAATTTTATTGAGCGCGGAGTTTGTCAGGCCCAATTCCGAATTTTCAAGTTTCCAACAAAATAAAGTATTTGATGTACCGAATGAATCCCCTGTAATTTAACTAACAAGCAGCCAGAGTGCCCATTCAATAAATTACGTGAACCTATTTGGCGTGAACACTTCTTATTAGAAAATTCTTCACAAAGCTGGTGTTCAATCTTTAAAGCAAAAATTAATAGTAATGTTTCTCCTCGATTTGATCTACCGGAATTGGATTAGAACAAGTCACTCTTAGATAAGTCCTATATTATACTGCTGGAATGTAATGCCTAGCCCAAAGTATCATTTTAAAAAGTAGTTGGAATATTAGTTCACATTGTAAATAGTTGCCCTTTTATTAACTTTGATTTTGCCATTCAACATTTTTTCTGGAACGTAACATAACCCTCATACTACGGGTGTTGATATGGGGTGCAAGATATTATGGTAACAGATCACCTTTTGTTTCATTGATGGCAACGTAAACGCAGTCGGTTACATTGCTAATGTACTGGAGCATGTTGCACTTTCTTGGGGGTTGGAAAATTCCATTTTTCCCACAAGAGAATGCCCGGCTGCTTCTACGACGGGATAAAACACGCCTTTTGAAAGAAACTAACATTATCGTCCTTTCTTGGCATGCTCGGTCGCCCGATTTGTCACCCATTGAATATTTACAGGATGTGATCGGTACCCTCTAGATGACTTGCATCATCTTCGGTTGCGGATTCAGGAAGTGTGGAATGATATACCACAGGTTGATATTGATTACTTAATTACAGCATGCCACGACGTCTAAATGAGTGCATAGTAAATCGTGCCGGAGCAACTCATTATTGCAAAAATCGTTTCTATTTCTATTATTTTTTTAAAAATTTTACTGGTTTGTTTGTAGTGATAAATCGCATCGTTTGTAAAACTTTCAATAAGATCGCTCAACTAATTCTATACATATATACAGGGTATCACAGGATAACTATTCCTAATTTTCAGAAATGATAGAGGGTACTCAAATAAATATTTTTTATTAATAAACTAATGTCCGGAAATTTCTCGGTGTCAAGCAACCTATGAAAAGCAACTATTTTCGTAGTTAGATAAATATGTTTAATTGTTATTTTACGTGTCACAAATTCGTCTTTAAGATAAATTAGTGTTTGATTGAAAATGCATCATTTAACAAATAGTGAATTAGCAGACATGCATATGGCCTACGGAGCTGCTTACGGCAATGCTAACGAGGCAAGGCAAATTTATCCGGAACAGCATGTCATACATCATTTTCGAGGTTAGATCACCGTATTCGAGATACTGGTATAGTTCAAGGAAAGAAAAGAGATTCGGGAGCCAATCGTAATGTCCGAAATGTTGACTTTGAGAACCAAGTTTTGCAACAATTTGAAAATAACCCGAAAATAAGCACTCAGGCCATTTCCCGTGCGATGAATACAAGCCACACATCTGTATGGAGGGTATTAAAGGAATACCAGGAGCATCTGTTTCACATTCAAAAAGTACAAGCGTTAATTCCAGCTGATTATCCCAACGGAGTTCAATTTGCAGAATGGTACTTGAATAAAATTAACGACGAGCCAAGATTTCTTATGAGTGTGTTAAGGACAGACAAGACATGTTTTGTAAGAGATGGCTATTTTAATAGTCACAATAGTCACATTTGGAGTGAAGAAGATACTCACACCGTTTACAGGTTACATCATCGATGGAAGTTTTCTGTTAATATTTGGGTTGGGATTGTTGACAATTATGTAGTGGGACCATATTTACTGCCTGCACGGTTAGATGGTTATATGATGTATAGGATTTTTCTGGAACATACTCCACCAGAATTTCTTGAAAATATCTCACTTAATATTCGAAGAAATATTGTTTTCTAGCATGATGGTGCATCAGCACGCTTTGGATTAGATTTCCGAAATTATCTAAATGCACAATTTCCAAATGGATGGATCGGAAGAGGTGGGCCGATTTTTTGGCCTTTACGTTCACCAGATATGGCTCCAGTTGATTTTTGTATTTGCGGTCATATCAAATCACTGGTTTACGAGATACCAGTTAATACAGAGGAAGAGTTAGTGGATCGATTGTTCTGGCCTTTGATGATATTCGTGAACGTCCGCAAATATTTCGAAGAATTCGGCAGTCGATTACACATCGCTATAACTTGTGTATCGAAAATGGTGGTCGTAACTTCGAACAATTTTTATAAAGTCTGATGCAGTATTATTTAAAATGTTCCTTAACTTAACCGCAATTTAGCAAGTAATTACCTCTTAAGTAAGCATCTCCTTTCTGTTGTAATTGAGAATGTTTTTTAAGATTTCTAATTTAACTTGACACCGAGAAATTTCCGGACATTAGTTTATTCATAAAAAATGTTTATTTAAGTGTCCTCTGTCATTTCTGAAAATTATGAATGGTTATTCCGCGACACCCTGTATATAATTATAGAAATTCAATGCTAACCTTTAATAAAAAGGTATACCTTAAATGCATTTAATGAAGTTCAGCAATAGTAGGTACTTTGACTATAACATGCATTGGTTTTAGCACCAAAACAACTGTACGTATGCCCAGATAGGAGTAGCACACGCGCGTTATTAACCAGCGCAAATACGATCGTTATTTGTTACACAAAGTAGCAAAGTAGCAAATGTAATCCTTATTTATAATACATTGAGTATACTACATGTTAAACTGAAAATATAAAAACTAATATTAAAATAAAGGGAAGTTTTATAAAACTACTGCAATCTGATCGATAACCTCAATAAAATAAACTCCCATAAAAAATATTTATAATGCTAGTTAGGCGAGTAAATATTGAATTGCAGTGATATATACATTATCCGTTTTATATCTAAATGAAGCTGTGGCCAATAATTTAAAATATGTATAAGTTATAAGTTATTAAACATGCAAGAACTCATTGCCGATATATATGATGGATTTTCGAATATTGAACTGCGTAAAATTTAATTAGTCCTTTCAACGTGCCCCCGAAATTTATCTATATATAATGCGTTAATCAATCATAAATATAATTTATGCAAAAAATAGGAATATGAAACTGATTTAATTCTCATTCGTACATATTGTTTCGTAGATAATACAAACCCTAAACGAAATTTCCATTATAAAACCCATCGGCCACTACTTCCTGTAATACTACAGACAAAATAATGTTTGGCAATAGTATGCAATAAATCATTACAGGTTGCATGCCAACTAGCGCTATGAAACTATTTTAGTTTCCACCCCGTGATGCACAAAAATATCTAAGAATTTGTAAAACTCCAAACAACCACATATGCCAAATAAATACGATATCTTTTAAGAAAATTAAGAACTTCTTTGAATAATGCTGGAATGTTGTCTTAACTGAATTAGTAGTTAACAAAGGAAGTTTCAACGTAGATCTAATTTCTAAAGTTTCCAACGATGACAAATAGAAGACAGATTTCCTATGCTACAGAATAACCGTTTTGCGCCTCTAGCTCTAACATATTTAATTCTAGAAATTATTTAAGTTACTGGAGGTTTTGCTCAATCAGAAACATCAGTTTATTTTAAAAATATCTTGTCAAAGAACCCTAAATGAAACAAGATCCTGGTGATAAGGATAGGTATTTTAGTTTCCTAAGTGGATTCTTTCAGAAGCCATTATTGAAAATCTATCCGTCTATTTAGTTCTGACGGAATACAAACTTGGAATTGCGCTATTGAACTTAGTTGAACATATTAGGGTCTCTTGTGTTTTGTAAACATTCTAAACTATAAGATATTTCTTTAGTGACTACTTGTATATCTTCATAGTTTATTTAACTTTTGGTAACAGCAATTGAAAATTTTCTTACTAGTATGACAAATGTAACTATATACTTTTAAGCAATCATGTTTAAGTAATTTATTTATATACATAACTAATTATTTCGAACTTATATTTCGCAGACTTGTGTAATACATATGCGAGTTAGTCTTTTGCAATTTAAATAAAATAAATTAAAACCACAATTTTACAAAATTAGCATTTTATTTATTTCATGAAAAATTTAATATTCAAAGCATCATTAGTCATTTTAGGACAACAGTAAATAAAAATATAACTTTAAATTGGACTTCGTCTTAAAAAATAAATTATAAAAACAGTTAATTGTACACAGAGTTTTAATTACGTTATATTATTTTATACCTAAAATTCCAAACTTTTTTTTAATAAAGTGGTCTTATTTTAAACATAATTTAACAAAATATTTTCCAAGTAAAAACCTCTTAGTTGAACTTAGTTAAACATTGACAGGAGCATTTTTTACATAATGAAATAGTTATTATATATATATATATATATATATATATATATATATATATATATATATATATATATATATATA